>JAYJMI010288850.1:0-41534 GCA_036873855.1 Sarsia tubulosa
ATTGTCGGGCACGCACTCACCAATCCGTCCGATGGCAGCACACCTGAAAGACGTGTGATTGCGCTACTCAAGGTGGACGTGGACCCTGTTTATGGTGAAGGGCCAGATGGAATCGGTTATTGTTCAAGCTCAATAGGCGATGGTTTAGGCTCGTGCACATACGTCGGAACGGACCTTGAAGACATCGACCTGAATGGATCTATAAATCAAATCCCAAATCCTGCTACAATCGTCATTGAAAGCAGCTCCAATGACGGGAACGTTGCGGTTTTTAAGTTAGAGTCGAAGAACATGACTGATGAAGAAGCGGAGCAAATTTTTCATTGGGAAATCGCCCCTGAAGGTGGCAGCGCTTCATTTTATCCAACTGCAAATGACAATAAAGGGAAGACGGTTAAAGTTCGTGGCATTGGAGCTGGGCGAGTGAGGCTGAATGTTCGCGCGGGAGTATCGCTGGAAACAGAGCCAATATTGTTCACTGAGGCCGAAGTTGTGAATAAAAAGACACTGCCATACCGGGCAAATATTGTCACCTATATCGGAAATACAAATCAAGTGCTACCATCAAGCCCCACAGATATACAAAACAGTATGACAGTCGCAAATATCATTCTGCGTCAGGCGGGTATTGAGCTTGTGCAATCTTCGAATGACAACGATGGAGATACAACGTATGTTCATAACCCTCAGCCAGGAGAAGAGGGAGAGGTTATAGAATACTGGGGAAATGCATTTTTTGTTACAGCGAATAACCAGAATCTAGTTGAAAATGTCGGTGGACTTGAAGCCATTAGAGTATTGGCTGTAAATTATCTCCCGAGCTTGCTGCAGATTAACTTTATCGAGACTTTAAATAGCTCAGCGACACAGGAGACATGGGGGCGAAATACTTGCCGACCTTCAAGCAATCACGGTGGAAATAGTCTATCAACGGCATATAAAACTTCGGACAAGGACAACGACGATGAATCCCTAGAGCACAGCCTCGGTATGTTTCCGTCTTATGATCCATTCGAAGCTTTAGGAAGTCAGATGCCTTTTCCGAACCTATACGGTGTTGTCATTGCCTGGGAAGGGATTAGTGCGAGTCAGAGAACTGCTGGCTATACAATAGCGCATGAGGCATTACACGCAATGAATCTACTTCATCGAGAGGGTAAGGTTACCGAAAATGTAGATGGGCTAGAATTCAAATATCGTGGCCCAAGCGGAACTAACATCATGGATTATGGAGGAGGAATAGACCTCGATCTATTACAAGCCCTGATCGCTCGCGGGTCACCACTGTTACAATGAAAGTAATTAACATATTTATATTATACTCTGCTTTAATCTGTAGTTTAGGTCGTGTAAGTGCTGAGGAATTATCGACAGGAGATTACACTCGCGAGCTTCTAGTTCGCTTAGCTGAAGATGGCTCAGAGCACTCTTATCGAGAAATCGAGCGAACGCTAACCGTCCTAAAATCTGATCAACCTCTATTTGCAGGTAATCAAGGTTATTTAGAAGGCAAACGAAGCATAGAAAAAGCACTCAACATTATAGGTGATCGTGGCGACGAATCTTCCTATCGCTTTTTAGATAAACTAATGCGCGATAATTTTAAGAATAGCGGGGCTTTGGATAGCAGCATGTGGACTTACATCCTATCAAATTTATTGAAATATCGTGAAAGCAAAGATGATGAGCTTGTTGGTTTGATCGAAGAGGCAATGCATGCAAACTACGAAGAAAGCAATCGGTTGCTCCAAAACTATCCCAGTGTGGGACAAGAAGGAATCTATTATTCTTTCGGAAAAGATGATTATGTGAATGAGGCGAATGAGGTTGTGTATCAAGATTCTATCAACAGAGGAGTTCGATACGACCATCTTATCGATAGCCTTCGCGTGATTGATAGTGAACAATCCTATGAATTAATGCTTAGTTACTTTAAGTCGTGGGTAGGTCGTGAAGATACCAACTTGATCAATTACATCGAAATGCATCTGAAAGAGAAGCGCTATGATTCGCATGTGATTGGTATTTACGAAGCCCTGTTCAAAGACGCTCATCACCACCCTGACATTCGGAACCAGATTATCACCGCCTTTTTTACGAACAAGCCTGTTTTATATATCGATCATATTGATAATCCGGAGAAGTTTTATCCACAGTTAGATGAATTGGATCAAGAGCGATTGGTCAGAATACTCGCGCTGACAGACTATGCTTTATCGATCGATTTCCTGACAGAAGAAACTATTGCTCTACTTCAATCTAAGCGGGGCCAGATGTTGGAATTACTTAGTGCAATGGGTTACGATCCGGAGCAGGTAAAAAAGGCCGTAGTCGAAGCACCTACAATACCTGAGCTAGCCATCGAAGCACCTGCCGAAGTCACAGTTATTGAAGTAGCATCCGAAGAATCCACGAACTGGCTTCTCTGGTTAATCGGTGCGTTGGTCGTCCTCGGAGGTCTGGCCATCGTGGTTCGTCGCAAGAGCTAGGCAACTCGCTAACGCGCAACATCGAAGCGTCCCTTCAATCCTTTAACCGCTCTCCGCTCCAACCCAACAACGCCGCAACCCCGCTTCGCTCTGCGAGCTACGCAAGACGCGGTGGGCAATCTGAAAGCGTAGGTTGCAAGTCACCGTCCCCCCGCGCACCCGTCTCTGGTCGCCCCCTGGGTCTGTAGGTTTAGCCGTTCTCCCCGCCCTACGAATCTTATGCCTAATTTTCGCTTAACGGAGCACTCAGACTGTTCCAGTCTTTAGACAAAGCTCCTACGAAAAAGAGACATAAGAGGCGTTGAGCTGTCTTCCGACAAGTCAGCAGTGGGCTCTCCTGGTCGTGCCCCGATATTTCGGACACCTTTTTAAAGCATAGTTGTTACCCCAGTTACAGATATTTGAGTCTAAAATCGAAGCCCGAAGAGCTGTCTTCGATTATATCGATATCTTCTACAACCAAACTCGAAAACACTCAGCTATTGGACAAATCTCACCGCTGCAATTTTTGTAGCTTTACACATAAAAACAAAATACACATCTAAACTAAACCATAAAAAAGGTGTCCGAAATATCGGGGCAAGACTAGCATGCGCATCCTTCTCACATCACACGGTTCCACTGGCGATATTTATCCGGTTATTCGTTTAGGCCGTGCACTCGTTGAGGCGGGGCATCAGGTTCGCTTTGCCACTGTCTCATTGTTTCGCGAAGAAATTGAATCAGCTGGCATTGAGTTTATCTATCTACCTCCTGATTGGGATCAAAGCGGCTTCGCCGAAGCCATGCGCGATCTGACTCACGCGAAAAATCCACTCGATCTGATGCGGATTATCTACTCCGAGTCGTTGCCATACTTGGATGAAATTTTAGACACCCTCAGCCGCGAAATACAGAAGGCAGATGTCTTTGTGAGTAGTTATCTCTTTGCCAATCTCTGTGCACTTGCACGTAAATACGGCGTGCCATGCGCCGTGACGACCTTTGCGCACAACGTTGTCCCTTCGTCCAGCTACCCGCCCGATGAGTTGCCGCGTCTCCTGCCCGCACCTCCATCGCTGCGACGGAAGTGGAACCGCATGCTGTGGAAGCTTACTGATCGTGTACTCTGTTGGAATATCAATCGCGTCGTGGGCGAAACGATGACACATCACGGTATGGCCCGTGCGGAAAGTTTTGTTTTGGAGCCCGCCGATAAAGTGATCGTGACCGTGTCGCCGGGGCTTTTTTCGCCGAAACACCTTTGGAGCCATCGATTTGAATTTTCTGGTTATCTACGTTGGCAATCGCCCGAAGACCCTTTGCTTGATGCTAAGCTGCAAGCCTTCTGCGGTAACGAAAGAGTACCGATCCTTACTTTCGGGAGTGTCACCTTCGACGAAGCTCGCAAGATTATGGCGCGCTTCATGTGCAACTGGCCAGATGGGGAGAAGATCATCATCCAATCTGGTTGGGCAGGGATCACGATCGAGCGCCCACACTCAGGTATGTTGCGTGTGGATCGTGTTTCGCACGATCAATTGTTTCAGTATGCTTCAATGGTCATCCATCACGGCGGTGCTGGCACAACAGCCAGCGTACTTCATGCTGGCGTGCCCAATATTATCATTCCGCACATTGGCGACCAATGGTTCTTTGCTAAAGAAGTGAAACGCATCGGCTGCGGGCTCGAAGTAAAACGCAAGAACTGGCCTGAGGATTTGCCTAAAGCTGTTCGCACCATCCAAAAGAGCCAAAAAATACAAAAGCGAGCTAAAGCAGTCGCCGAACAGCTCGCCACCGAAAACGGCCCAGAGAACGCCGTGAGAATTCTTGAAGCATTGGTCGAAGCTTCAAGAGGCGAGTGACTAGGGAGAACCCGTGGATCTAGCCTTACACTTCGTCGAGATACTTCGCAAGATCGTCGTAGAGGCCTGAATTGTTAGCAAAGCTCGCGTAATTGGTCGCTTGCTCAAGCCATTCAAGCGTAGTGGGGCGTTGCTGCTTCGCGCGTTTTAATAAACGTTCAGTGGTGATGAGCTGGCTTTTACCCGAGTTCATTTCATCCATCAGTGTGTCTTCTGCAGTGGCGCTAACGAGTGCTTCGAGATCTGCGCCAGAAAATTTAGCGGTTATTTTTGCGATTTTTTGCGTGTCGATTGTATCGACAGGAAGCTCCATCAGGTAAAGGTCTAGAATCGCTTTGCGTGCTGCGATGTCAGGTGGTGGCACAAAGATGACTTGGTCAAAACGTCCAGGTCGGCGGAATGCGCTATCGACACGCCACGGCATATTGGTGGCCGCCAATACAAAGACATTCTCATTATTCGAGGTCGCCCCGTCGATTTCGGTTAAGAGCACGTTGACGAGTGTAGACATCGAAGAAGATGCTTCCGAGCGTTTGCCCCCGAGTGCATCGATCTCATCAATAAATAGAAGTGCAGGAGATTTTCGCCGAGCCGTTTCAAAAAACTGATGCACGCGTTGCTCGCTTTCGCCCATCCATTTTGAGAGCACCTCTGGGATGCCGAGACTGCCGAAAAAGAGATTGGCTTCGCCAGCCGCTGCGCGCGCGAGCAAGGTTTTACCACAGCCGGGAGGGCCGTAGAGTAACACTCCACCACCAGCCTTTTTTTTGAACTTTTTGAAGATCTCTGGTTTCTCAAAAGGCAGTAAGATTTTCATGCGAACTTGGTTTTTCAGCTCCTCCATACCACCGACGTCTTTAAACGATGTTTTGGGGCGCCCTCCTTCAAGCTGGGCCAACAGTTCATCGACCTGTGCGATGTCCTCCTGTTCAGTGTCGAGCTCATTGGCTTGTGCTGGCGCTGAGCTTTCATTGTATATACCTTCGTGTGTGATGGCCTGAGGTGTATTTTGGGGCGTCTCGATTGGTGAAATCGAGGCAGGCGGATTGGTTTCGTAAGCTTCGTTTATGACACAAGCGACGCTGCGAAACTTTGCCGCTTCAGCCGAATTGCCAAGCAAGTCCATTACCTCTGATTTTCGCCAGTAGAGCAGCGCGTTGGATTTATCCTCGGCTAATGCGAGATCGATAATATTCAGGGCGTCGGCTGCCTGAGAGCGGGCAATCGTGCAAATGCAGTGGTCGAGCTTTGTAATCTCAGTCGCCAGCGTTCCAATGAACTTGGTATCCAAGAGGCTGGTGAGTTGTGCTGCATCACCGAGTTGTGAGAGAACTTCGACGAGATGTAATTTCAGATCGATATTATCTGGGTCGGCAGCGAGCTGAGTTTTTAGAAGTTGTGCAGTGCGTTGTAAAAAGTCGTTCATAAAAAGCTAAGTTCGATTATTGGCTCGATGTCTGATGAAACTTTGAATCCACGAATAACACAAAAACAAAACGACACAGCCTATCGTGAGAAGCATGAACAGTTCACCAGAGCTATCATACAGGCGCACGATTCCGAGGCTTGCCCATGTGAGTGCCCAGAGTACGAAGAAACAAGCGATACGAGTCCCACGCGTAAGCCTGAAAAAAGGTTTGAGGAAGTTCGGTAATTTGAGGGAGAGGTCGTTGGATTTTCGCCTGAGGTCAATTAAGGTCATCCAGCGGTATGCAAAAATTAGCGGGTAGAACAAGATGCACCAAAGAATGAAAATGATCGCCCCAATAACGACTAGATACTTACCAACAAAAATTAGAAAAATTATGGGCCATTTTTTAGCCCAGCAAATTTGAAAAAAGCGCAGAATGAGCATGACTCCTTTATCCAACGGAAAATAAAGAAACCGAAAGAGAGGATCTTGCTGGCGAATCGCCGCGAGCACGTTTTGTCGCGATTGTGTAATTGTTGGATCGATTGCTAGCGCTCGTCTAAAATATTTTTCAGCGGCCTTTGGGTCTTTCATCCCGCTCAGATAATGCACTCCGATGTTGTTGAGTGTTTCTGTGTTCTCGGGATCGATCTCTAAAGCTTTCTTTAGCCGCTCAATGTAGACTTCTGGTGGAGTCATATCATACTCATCAAGTTGCTCATCTATGAGGATGGTTAAGTTGATGATGTCAGTATCCGTCGGGTCGAGGCGCGAGGCGGTTTGGATGTAGGTATTTGCCTTTTTATAGGCTTTTTGATTATAGCTGTATCGAGCGCGCTGCTCCCAGTAGGCAGCAACATTTGGTTGCATTTGAATCACCCGCTCGATGGTCTCATCAGCTTTTCGATACTGCTTACGCTCTGCCTGTATGATAGATAAGAAATAGAGTGCATTATCACTGTCAGGATTGAGCAAGATCGCCTTTTGGATGTGCATTTCTGCAGCATCCATATTATTTAAGCAGATGTGTGCTTGGGCTAGCTTTTCATGAACCCAAGGATTTTCAGGGTTATCCAACAGCAGGTCTTGGCCTGTTTCGATGACTCGTTGCCACTGTTGCATTTCAACAAAACGGCCGAACATAAATATCCGTTCGTCATAGTCATTTGCATCAGTCATTCAAGCGATGCTGCGGATCACTCACAGCTGGTCAATAGTTCGCTACTTGATTCGATTAAATACATCGATCTTAGATCAAAGGCATGTGAGCAGTCATGATTCCCCCATCTCATCACGTTGTCAGTATCCGTGCTTATCCGCGTGCATCCGTGGCTAAAAAATACGCCAGTCTATATATCCAAGGGTTCCCATTGCGCAAAAGTCGCCGCTTGCCCCACCGTCTTTCCGGATTCATCCAGTAACATCCAGATTCGTGCTGAATCGATATAGAAACGCTTCCCTGTTGCGCTGATACGTATTCCGCGATAATTATCCGAAAAGCCCTGTGCGCGCACGTCATTCAAAAGTTTTGCTCGCTCATCCCGATGCATTGGCTCTGCGGTGAAGCGCGAGGGCATTTTTGTCAGTGTCTCCCAATCCATTTCAAAGAGTTGTTGTCCGCAAAGGTTCCCGTAGTTCAATACCGGGTCGTCCTCCGTTCCATGCGAGAGTACCGCAAACGGTGCTGCCATTAAGCGTTGAGCTTCATCGTCTCCACGTGGGATTAAATCTTCACCGAAACAGCGGTGATAGTTGTCGAGTAGGAGAGTGGAATGCATTGGAATGGAAAGTTGGGTAGTTCGACTAATAAAAAGAAGCTCACACTGAGACGCCAAGACGTAAAATTGCGATTTTTGGGAGTGATTTACCTAAGTGTGTGCGAAGCGTGTGCATGCGATCGCGTAATAGAGCTCGGCGAGAAGCAGGCTACTCAGCGTGCCAGTGAGTCCAAAAGTCAGTGTGGCTGGAACAACTAGGGCGAGTGAGATAATCGCTGCGTGTATGCGGATTTTCGAAGTCAGTACTGCGCCATCTTCTCTGCGGATTTGGAGTGCGATCATTTGGCAAGTAGTGGTCGCATCAAGGGTGGCATAGATGAGTGCTAGGCTGAGCCATTTGCCCGCTGCCGAAAGCTCAGTGCCAAAGAGTAGGCCGATGGTCCAATCACCGAGGAAAAGTGCGCCTAAGGCCGCAATAATACCGCCAACAGTGAGTAGGCCAAGCGCTAGGCGATAGCTACGAGTGAACTCTGCGATGCGTTGCTGATTGTGATACAGTGCGAGTCGTGGGCGCAGTAAATTAGTCAGTGCCATGGAGAGCAGTCGGACAGGGCCGATCAGTGTCCAGAGCACGCCGTAGAAAGCCAGTGTCTGTGGACTGGCGATCCATGCCAGTATGTAGGGTTGCAGTCGTGAGCATGCGGTGTTGGCGATTGAACCGCGGAGCATGGCTCGGCCTTTGATTTGTGCGCTTTCGATGAGTGCCTGAGAGTCGGTAGTGGCCCCACTTTCAAGTCGGCGCATTGCTCTCATCATCAGGCCTCCGCCTAGAATCGCCCCCGCAGCCGCACCGCACCAGAAGGCAGTGTGTAGCGAAAGGCCGAGATGCCAGAGCCATGCGCTAAGCCCGATGTGCAGGCCGGAAGCTAGGAGATCGGCAAAGAGTGCATGCGCTTGTTTAAATTCCATCTGCAGGCGCGTGCGTTTGTTGTGTTGCCAGAGTTGGCACGCCGCTGCTGCGAGAAAGGCAAAGCCCGTCAGCATATTGAACGGGAGATTCGGCAGGCTGAGGAGAACCAGGCTACCGATTAAAAGAAACACCAAGATGGCGCGCTCCACGCCACCTTGGGCCCATCTGCAGAGTGCTGCATACTCCTGCGGGGCGGCTCCAGTGCCCCGGTTGAGTAGAGGTATGAGATAACTCGTGCTAGGTAAAATTTGAAAAATGACACCAGTCGTTACTAGTAGGATATAGGCGGCGAATACTTCTGCGCCCGCTAGGCGAGCAATTGCGAGACCAGAGCCAAACCGAAACAAGGAAAGGCTAGCATTATCCGCAAGTCCGTAGAACTTATCGCGATTTTGGAAAACTTTAGGCAGCTTAGGCATTCGGATCTTGCGCTGCGATGACCTTCGTGAAGCAGCTGAGGAGTTGTTCTGCATGGGATGCGGTGGTGTATTTCGTTTCGTAGCAGGCACGTGCAGCGCGACCCATATGGAGTGCTTTAACTGGAGATGTCAGTAAGTCGTCGAGTGATTGGCTGAGCGCTGTGGGATCATTGGGAGGCACGTGATAACCTGTAATGCCGTGCTCAATGATTTCTGCTGGTCCGCCGAGCTTGGATGCGATCACTGGGATGCCTGCGCCCATGGCTTCGATCACGGTTAGGCCGAATGGTTCGGCCCATAATGACGGGCAAACGAGTAAGTGCGAGCGGCTCAGTTCTTGCAGCGTGCGTTTATGGTCGAGGGCTCCGTAAAAACGGATGCTCTTCTCCTCGCCTGCAAGTGCCTGCAATGCCATCATTTCTGGCCCATCGCCGATGATCGTCAGTTGACTTTTGTTTCGAGTGGGTGGGTTCAGCTTTAGCCATGCTTGTAGGAGTGTATGTGGGCCTTTCTCCTGCACGAGTCGACCGACGAAGCAGACCTGTAGGTGGCCAGCTTCACAGGGAAGTTTTGGGAGGTCTCGTGGATCAGGGCAGGCATTGGGCAGTATCGAAAGTCGAGCTTCGGGTATGCCTAGGTTGAGGTGGCGCTTGTAGACTTCCTTACTGGGGCAGAGGTAGTGGTTGACGGCTTCCGTGAAGGTCCCGTTCTTCCAATTGCGATCGATCATGCGCTTCCAGGTGATCGTGCCGAGAAGGCTTTTGTTGTAGCAACGGTGCTTGATTGCGGCAGAGTCGTTGTTGCGAGTGCAGAGTGTGCAGTCTTTTCCGTCGCGGCGATACGTCGCTGCCGCGCAGCCTAGCCGATAGTTGTGCAGTGTTTGCACAACGGGAATGCCGATCTTCTTATGCGCAGTGTAGACCGATGGGCTGAGCAGAGGAAACCAGTTGTGTACATGGCTGATGTCTGGGCGCTCACGTAGTAGAAAGGCTTCGACTGCAGCTTGCGAGGATTTGCTATGCGGTGCATCAAGGGCAGTCCGTATTTTTGCTCTGATGCCCCCTTTGGCGAGTGCCTTTGTATTGTCGACTTGGTAAGTAACGACCTCTTGGCCTGCTGAACGTAAAGCCGCGATTTCTAGCTCGAACATACTGTCTTCCCCGCCGCGAGTTTGGTAGCTGTTATGGAACAGTGCGATTTTCATGATGCTGTGGCCATTGGGAACTCGTTGTTGATGTTGTTACGATCGCGATTCGTGATTAGGAGGATGCTCCAAGTCAGCACCATGAACGGGAAGCTGTCAAAGCGTAGGAAAAAGCTTTGTGCAAATGCGTAACTGATCATATAGGCGATCGCACATGCGTAGAGTGCTGCAAGTGCACGGCGCTGAGCGCTTCCGCTGTTACCGGATACGCGATGCCAATGAGTGAAGAGTGCAAAGTGGTAGCAAAGCCCGATGCCGATCAGTCCGAGCACACCGAGGTCGAGCCAGACATCGAGATAGGCGTTATGGCTTTGCCTAGGGTTCCATGTTTGGACGAGTTCACGGCCTTTGCCTTCAGTCCAGAAGGCACCATAGCCTTTGCCAAACAAGGGATGCTTCTGTCCTTCATTAATCACAATGCTCCACAGCTCGTCGCGGCCAGAAAGTGAGGCATCACGACCAGTGGTTTCGAAGGCGGCATCTTGCACATTTTGCCAGCCGATAAGGGTGCCTAGTATGAGTGTGGCTGCTGTTGATAATTGTATGAGGCCGCGGCGATAATTGCTGGCACTCAAAAAGACGTAGAGCCCGATTCCGACAGCGGTGCTCAACCATGTAGTTATGGAAAAGCTGAGTAGTAGGCCAAGTCCGAGAAGTCCTTGGGCTGTGCGTAGACTGAGCAATTCGAGTGGACTGCGGCTCGTGATTCCGAGTGAAAGCAAGAGCCCAATTGAAAGAAACGGTGCAAGGGTATTGGGGTGGACGGAGACACCTGCTAGGCCCGGTCGCGCGGGGTTTACTGAGTTGGCCTGCGGCAAGGCAATATACATGATTAGGGATACTAAAGCAATGGTCGCGGTTGCCGACACTATCGTGAGTAGCATACTGCGCACGGGAGCCTTACTGGCGTGCACCGTTGTGAGTAGAGCTGCAAAGCAGAACAGATAGAGAATGGCGCGCTTCGCGGATAGTCCGGGCTCGGGGGACCAGAGCGTGGAGATGGCGACGAATCCGGCGAGTGCACTAAGTGGTAGATTGAGGGCGATAGCTGCACCGATGTTTCGAGTTAAGAACAGTAGCCCGAACGCGCACATACCAGCACTACCAAAGATGAGTTGGCGTACCGCAGAGCTCGCATTGTCGTCGGAGAGCACTATTGGGCTGAGCGGTGAGCGGAAATTGGTGGCTGCATAGGTGATCCATAGAAGCACGATGATTGTTAAGAAATAACGAAATGGGTGTGTTCTTAACGTATCAAGATATCCACTACGCGGCGCTTCTTCTTGCAGTTTAATCTGACTGCCGATTTCTCCTGAGGTCGACATTTCTAGCGCCTCTTAAAGAGGAGATTGGGAGTGAGTTGTTTTAGGATTTTGTCGGTGCGTTCTGCAATGTGATGATCGTTTCGCATGGTCTGCCACTGCTGGAAGGCGATGCAGTAACCAATGGCAATGATCATGCATAACCCAAGTGCGAGGCCGAGTTCACGTTTCTTTGAAGGACCCGCTGGGCGGGTGGGTGTGTTTGCGGAGCGGATGATCGCGAGGTTGCCGATTGGTTGTTCAGCGCGTAGGCGGTAGATGTCTGACTTGATGGATAAGGTCGCTACCATGTCTCGCTCGAAACGGACTTTTTGTTCTAGACTCTTATACTCGATGGTGATGCGCCCAAAGTCAGCGGCATCGATAGTTCCTACGACCGTTTGTTCAGACTTTTCGATCTGACGGTTGATGGTCGCGATACGTGATTTGAGTGCAATCACTTCTGGTGATAGATCGGTATAGCTGATTAGGAGTTCATCCAAATTAGCTTCAAGGACGCCGAGCTCTGTGGTTAATTCTCGGATGCCGCGAAGTTGATTGCTGGCCTGCATGTCAGTGTTGATTAGCCCCATTTCGGTGGTGAATGTACTCAGTTTTGCTTCAGTTTCGTTGAGGCGTTTTTGAGTGATCTTCAGGGCCTTATCTAAATGGCCTGCTTGGCGGATCAGCAATTTGTGCTCAATTGATTTGCTGGCGATCTCGCACTGTTCGAAGAGTGCGTTGGCAATGCTAGCCGAGAGCTCGGCTGATTGGCTACGCACGTGGATGGTGATGATGCCTTCTTCGGTAGTGCTGGTGCGGATCATACTGCGCAGCTGATCGAGTACTTCTTCAGAGCGATCTCGGTTGGAGATCGCGCCCGAGAGTTGGTCTTTAAAGCGTATTCCGATTTCTTCAAGCACAGCGCGTGAGTGAATGATTGTCGTGTAGAGCGCAGGGTTGGGCGGCAGCATGAGGTTGCCGGCATTACTACGGCTGGCACGGTCATCACTCGATTCTATAGAGCTGGTGTCGATCGAGGCATCGAGGATCGCCTTTTCACGTGGCAGTAAAACGGCGACTGCGGAAGCTTCATAGACTGGAGGGAGTGTGAGTAAGCGTACGAAGCCTCCGACGCAACCGATGATCATGATTACGATGACAGTCCATTTACGACTGACGATTGCCTCGACGATGTCGAGCAGTGGCTCTTGCCAGGCGATGCGAGGAGGTTGGTTCGTGTTGTCCATAGTTCGCTCCTTATTTTTTATTAATGAAGGCTGCTGCATCGATGCCAGATTGGTTCGGGCTGAATGGGCTGACGAGTGAGACATCAAAGCCTTGGTTGCCATTCGCGGTGATCACGGCGATTTCGGCAAGTTGACGTGTGAGCATGACGAGGTCGCTAAACTGAGCTCCGAAAGTGCGTTTCATTGGTTGAGTTGGCGCGAGTAATACATCGCCAGCGTAGAGCATTGTTTTCTTTTTGATAAAGCCTTTGGATTTCTTCGAGCGCTCGATTTCGCCATTTGCGCGGATTACATAGATCAGATCTTCGTCGGCCATCTCGGTAAGGCCGCCAGCCTTTTCGAGTGCATCTTGAACGCTCACGCCCTCAGTTACAATGAAGGTGACTGGACGGAATACATCACCCGAGACACTGACCGTTGGGTGGCTGCGCGGGATGGTGAGGCTGTCGCCGCTTTGTAGGGGGAGGTTGTAAGCTGTGGTTGGGAAGTCTGGCTGTCCGAAGGGGATGACGATACGGCCATTGGCGTTTTCGGTATCCATATGTGCGATGAGTTCTTTAGTTTGTTCGAGTGCGATTTTCGCGGCGACGCCTTCTTTAGCACCACCTGTTTGAACCATGCGTTCTAGGGAGCTCTCAGCTAGGCGACGTGTGCGCTCGACAAGATTGTCGAGGCGCGTTTGTTGCAGTTTGCGGGTAGACTCACGGGTGAAGACGCTGCCGCGCATATCGGCATCGTTGAGGATGCCTCCGGCGGCCTTAATTAGATCGGTGATCTGTGCGCCGTCGGGAAAAATATATTCACCAGGGAAGCGCACACGGCCACCGATTTTAACACGAACCTGTGCTTTTTGAAGTGAACGGATGACCAATTGGTCGCCATTGGAAAGGACGGGGTTGTAGGTGTTGTCTAAATGATGCGCTGGGTTGAGGGCTTCTTGTAGATTGAAGCGGTAACGTTTTACATCGAGTTGCAGAGCTTGGGAGTCGAAGTGACGACGGATGAGTTCGGCTTCATCGTAATACACTTCCGGTGTTAGGTTGCCGGCTATGGCGATGATATCGGAAACACGCATTGAGGCTGTTAGTTCGTATTTACCCGGACGTTGCACCGAGCCGATAATTTCAACCACTGGTTGTGTCATCGCTGTGTCGCGCGAACGAATGGTGACTAGGTCGAGGGGCATCAATGTCAGGTCATGCGCGGTTTCGCGGAGAAGCGCGCGGTCGAGTTGTGCAACTAATACGCGTTTGGATTGATGATGAGCGCTACGGCCGGGAACTTCTTCGATGGCAGTTTGCTCGCCAACTTGGCGGGAGATGAAAGCCTGCTTGATATAAGCATCCACCGTGAGGCCATCGGCGCGATCAATCAGATCACTGAGTGTCATGCCTGCGGTGTATTCATAATCTCCAGGGCGGGCGACTTCACCTTCGATGCGGACGATGGCTTGGCGTTTGTCGTCCACGGCTTCGATCATGAGGAGTTCGCCGTCACGCATGGCTATGCCAAGGCCGGTGTCATTGAGTTCGATGTCGCTACGCTTACGGCCGCGGCCATCGACTGTGCGTTCAATTTGTGCCAATGGGGTGAAAGAGAAAGGAGTCAAACCTCCTGCGATTTCGAGGGCGTCGCCCACCGTGACTGCATCTTGTTCGAGCTCATAGATCCCTGGCTCTTGCACGTAGCCTGCAATGCCGACTGTCGTGCCAATCGCAGGAATGTAGAGTGTGTCTTGCGCTTGAAGTTGTGGGAACTGGCTACCTTGGCTGGGGTTACGGAGGTAGTCATACAAATCGATAACTGTTTGTGTGTCACCTTGTGCGCTCGTGCGAGTCAGCACGATGTTACGTAGAGAGCCATCTTTGTTGATACCACCAGCTTCGCTGAGCGCGACGATTAGGTTGGAGAGTGCAGGTACTTCGACACGTCCCGGATTGGCAACTCGGCCGACTATGTTGACTTGGATTGCGCGGCGGTTGCCGAGGCTGACCGTGAGTTGAAAACCATGGCGGCGGCGTTCGAGAAAACCGAGTAGTTGCTTGTGCAGTTCCCCGTAGTGGATGCCGGCAACGTTGACTGTGCCAAATTCTGGGATGCTGATCATTCCATTATTATCGACGATGAGCTGGTGGAAGGCCTCGACGGTACCGCTGAGTGTCACCAGTAGTTGGTCTCCTGAGCCGATGATGTAGTTTGCTGGTGTGGGACCTGTTGAAAAGGCACTGACTGCATCTGTGTTGAACAGATCGTAGCCAAACTGAACGAGATCACGATTGGCTTCACGATCAAAGTCGCCACCATAGAGTGTTTCTAGACGTGAACGTGGCGTTAGTTCACTGGCGAGTTCAGGTGTGTCTAGGGCGCCGTCCTTGTTGATATTGACGGTTATGGATGCGTTTGAGGCACCACTACCATTGTTCCCTCTGGATGTGCCATTGCGGGCGCTTGAGCGGCGCTCGGTATTCGTAGTCGATTTGTTGGCGGGTAGTGGGTTGAGTAAATTTTTTGGAGTGCCCCAGGGCCAAGCGTCTTCTGTGGGTTGTGGATTGCGGTCGACTTTTTCAGAGCGATCGACGACTGACTCAGCGTAATGTGGTACGGATTGAACTGCTTCGCGTTGGCTGTAAGCCCAATCGTAGGTAGCGGTTTCGCCCGCCTGGAGGAAAGTGCAAATCAATAGGCCCAGAAGCGTAATTGTATTGCGGTATAAATTGTAGTGGAGCGTCTTCATGGCCAGTCTGTTGTTTCGTGTGTTAAGCGTGTGCGCCTGAGAAGACGGTGCGGCAGGGAGTTGTGATCTTTGTATCCATGCCAATCTGTAAACAATGCCCGTGCCAATTTTTGAGGTGAACTTGTAAGTTGCTATAAATTAGAGAGATGCGGAAATAATTATTTTCTGACTCTCAAAATGGCCACGACGCATCCCTGTAAAATTTACAGAAATCAAGTTGGCTCACGTAGAAAAACTCTGGTTTCTGTAAAAAATACAGTGCCCCTGGAAACCTATGAAACGGCTGGAGAATTCAAAAATGCCTGCCCTAAACAAGACTTTTGCGGCATAAATCGAAGTGGAGTGTCTTCATAGTCGGAATGCGTGTGTGTCTGTTAGGCGTGTTGGCCAGTGGCGATTGCTTCTTTGAAGCTGTCAGCCATGTTCTCAGGAGTGTAGGAGCGAATTGCAGTTTGTGCAGCATGGCCGATCTTGGAGAGATCGTCGCGCTGTAAAACGTCTAGTAATTGAGCAACCGATTTTTCATGAGCAACTAGGTCAATTTGAAAACCGGTAGTGCCTTCTTGAATGAGATCGTCGAAGCAGCCTGCATATTTTGAGCATAGAGTGGGCGTGCCGCAAAGACTCGCTTCGTTGACGACGAGGCCCCAGACATCGCCACAGGTTGGAAAGATGTGGAGATCGGCAGTGGCATACCAGTAAGGCATGTTTTCAGTGGGTACACTGCCAATTAGCTCGATGTTTTTGGGATCTTGTTGGCGGATGAATGATTCTAGCGGGCCGCTGCCGATAAAGATGAGCTTCCATTCTGCTTTCACGTTTGCGGGTAGCGCGTTCCATGTGCGAATAATATGTTCGGTGCCTTTGAGTGGAATGAGGCGTCCGACGACAAGCGCGATTTTTTGATTAGGTGCGTGAGCAGCTTTCAATGCTTGAATTTGGCGTGTTGCTTGATCCTCACTGAGTGTAGCGATGTAATTGGTTTGGTCTGCTGCATTGGGTGCATCGACGATCTTTTCGACGGGCACGCCCCAATTGAGTAAAATCTCACGTGCTTGGGTGCCCATGCCGACGACACTCGATGCTTGTTTGAGTAAAGTCTTCCGCCAGAACTTCCGGAGTGCGGATTGATTTGAACTGACGCGTGATTGGTAGCACCAGATCGTGAGCTTAGTTCTGGTGAGTTTGCAGTAAGCCGCGGCAAACGCAGTGCGAAGTCCGAGCTCAAGGCTGATGACGACCTCAGGGTTAAAGCGTCTTAGCTGAAAGGGCAGACCGTAGGGCATGTGCTTCGTGAGGGTTTGTTCGAAAGGAGTGGGTCCGTCAGTGAGTTCGGTTTGTTTCCAACTGAAGGAGCGCGTTTGCTCGATTGGTAAACTGTCGACTGGTACGTTCCAGTCGCGATCGAATTCATTGGCCGCGTCGACGAAGATACGCAGGTCGATATCTTCAGCGTCTGTGAGTGCTTGGAAGACCGGCTTGCGGTAAGGGCTGACGATGTTGGTGAGGAATGCGACACGTTTAGCTTCTGTGCCAGTGTTCTTTTGGTAAGCTACGTGACGTGTGGTGCTTGTGGGTGCGAATGTGGCTCGCAGCCCACCGAGCATGAGAGGTAACTTTAAGAGCCCTTTGATGCATGCCTCTGGCTGGCTTGTCAGAAGTGTTGGTGTGCCGCAAAGTGTTATCCATGCAGATGCGATTAAGCGTTTGGCAGCACGGCAGAGTGGACGGTTGGTCTCGCTGGTTTGGCGGACGTTACGCTCATAGATGAGACCATTGCGGTGGGCGCGTTTCCAGAGCCACTTGAAGCTTGCACGATCGGCTGGCGCAAACTCTTCGACTACGGCTTCGCGGCAGCTGATGTAGGTCGCGCCGGCTTCGGCCATACGTGCAAATAGATCGCTGTCGGAGCCACCGCTACGGCCGAGATTCGCGTCGAAGCGGAAGTTTGATTCGTTGAACCACTTCCCGTTGACGAGCGTGTTGCTTGTGCGGGTTTCACGCCAATCGATAACAGTGCCAGTGGTCTCCACATTCTTTTCGAAGAACCTGCCACGTGCCTGCCAGCCCTCACTAAATTCGCCGAGCTTTGCCTTTACGGGGCCAAAAACTCCGTCTGCCTTATAATTAGCGGCAGCTGCCACTAAGTGGATCAACCATTTTGAGCTTACGGTTTCATCATCATCAACAAAGATGTAAGCATCGGCTTCACTAAGCTCGATTGCGGCGTTACGCGCATGCGCTATATTTTGCCGAGGTTCGACCTTGTAGTGGATCTCTTCAAAACCATTTGATTTGGCTTTAAATAATTCAACCTGTGTTCGGGCAGATTCTGCGATATCATTATCGATGATACGCAAATCGAGTGTGACTCCATCTGGACGTTGGCAGTGGTTAATGCTGTCGAGCAAATCATTCAGCAGATGCGAGCGCTGATAGGTCGCAATGCAGATAGCGATGTGCTTCGCTTTTTTCGGTGCCGTTGCTTTCTGGTCTTCTAGGCGATTGTCAGATGCTTGGAAGTTGCGTCCACCTAACTTTGCTTGCAGGAGTTGCTTTGCAGCGCGTGCCACGAAGACAGGATTGGTGCTCAAGTAGCGATGAAAGAGGCGTTTCGGCTCGCGGTAGAGGCGGAAGGCCCACTCTAGGCCTAAGCGTTGGATCGCTGTAGGTGCTTGCTCTACGGCGCCAGCATGAAAGTCGAAGGCTGCGCCGACGCCCATCATCACACCAGGGATACGGTGACTATGAGCATGCATCCAGATTTCTTGCTTTGGGCAGCCAATGCCGACGAGTGTGATGTCGGGTTGTGCCTCGACTAGACGTGCCGTGAAGTGGTCGTCCTCAGTCTGGCTAAGTGGGCGGAAGGGCGGAATGACTGTTGCGACGATTTGCACGCCAGGGTAATCGGCGCGCACTTTTTTAAGGAGCTTTGGCATACGAGCTTCGTGGCCACCGTAGAAAGCGACACGTAGGTTTTCGCGAGATGCTTTTTCGAGTGTATGCAACATCAGTGTCGGCCCATAAACGCGACTGACGTCTTTCACGCCGAGTAGGCCTTGCATCCACACAAGCGGCATGCCGTCGGCAGTGTTCATGTCCGAATTCTGCAGTGCTTGTTTGAGTGTCGGTGTCCAACTGCTGCTGGTGATCGAATGCACGTTGCAGATACAAACATAGCGGTGTTGTTTTAACTTTGCCCAATCAATTATTTGCGAAGAGGCACTGTCGTAGTTGACGTCATTCAATGAGATGCCAGTGACTTCAGTTGTGTTGAAGGCTGATTTTGTAAGTGTGGAGCACATAGTGGAGCGAGGTCGTTGTGGCTTAGTGTTGGCGGAGCTTTTTGAAAACGTAGAAAATCGTCATGGCGATCATGAGCAGGTCATAGCTGATCGATTGATTACGGATGTAATGTAGCTCACCTTCAAAGCGGAGCTGCCAGTCGTTGATGAGTTCGTCATCGAGTGCGTTGTCATCAATGCAGATTTGACCGATACTGGTGAGGCCTGGAGTCGTGTTGTAGCGGTTTGTGAAGCCTTTAATGTTGGCGCGAAGCACGTCGTCGAGTGCGACCGGGATCGGACGCGGGCCGACGAGTGTCATGTCGCCGCGCACGATATTGAAGAGTTGCGGCGACTCATCTATTTTCAGTTTACGTAGGATGCGACCCAGTGGTGTGACTTGTGGGCTCGTGTTTTGAGTGCCTAGCGCAGTGCTCGCTTCAGAACCGACACGCATGGTGCGAATTTTGTAGATGTTGAAGTGCTGCTCTTTGTAGCCTGGGCGAGCTTGTTTGAAGAGAAACGGGCCGCGGTCGTTGAACTTATGAGCGATCCAGATGAAGGCGAAGATGGGCAATATGCAGAATAGTGCGCCGGCGGCTACGATGCGTAGACTGGCCTGCCAGATTTGATAACGCAGTGTGTTTGCTTCAGTTACGTCAGGAGAGATACGCTCTAGGGCGTATCCTAATTGAAATCCAGTGTTGTGACTCATGTTGTCTATCTCCTGTTTGGGTGAGTTGTGTGGCTTAAAGTCCGGCACTGCTTAGGCGTTGATTCCACTGCTTGAGCAATTCGCTGAGAGAGGAGACTACGCGGCCGAAGGGATTACGGGTTTGGCCTTTACGGATTTGTGTGAGCACGCGCATGTAGTTAGCGACGACTGCGAAGGCGGCTTCGCCTTCATGTGGGCGGTTTTTGTCGTAAACCGCATTACAGCCGCCGTTCATGAGTGCTTGAAGGGTTTGGTTATCGAGGGTCGATGACATTGCAACGACGAGTGCGTTCGGGTTGAGCTCGCGGATTTCCCGGAGCAGTGTAGCGGCCATGGGTTGGCCGTTGAAATCATTGTCGACGAAGTAAATATCTAGCTTCGGTGTGATGATTGGTTCCAAGTAGGTGTTCACGGTGGATTCCGGAAACTTCATTGTTAAGCGACGACGCATGCAGAGTGCTGCGATTGGATCATCGTCGATGATGCCGATGCTTACTTCAGCGGTTGGGAGATTGGCGCGAGAGGCAGTGGTGTTTTTTGTCGGCATGCCAATTTATAAACAATGCTCGTGCCAATTTCCCTGTTGGTTTTGTAAGTTGCTTTAAGTGAATTAGATGCGAATATTATTTATTTTTTAAGTCAAAATTAAGGTAGTTGTGTGTTGTAAAACTTACAGTAATTGAGGGCTATTTTGATAGAGTGGGTTGATTTCTGTAAAAAATACAGTATCCCTGAATACATATGAAAGGGCTGATATTTACGGAATTTCTAGAGATGGTTGAAGATAAGTTTGGTTATGAGGTCCTTGACCGTCTAACTTCGCTTCCATCTTTGAAGGATAACGGCGCCTACACATCAGTAGGTAATTACGACCACTCAGAGATGCTTAAAATGATCGATGAGCTGCATGGTGCTGTGGACCTGCCGCATAAAGCCTTGATTATGGCTTTTGCAGAGTGGCTGTTTGGAGCGTTTATCAAAGGGCATCCCCAGTTTTTTGAGCATATTGATAACTCATTTGACTTTTTGAATGGTATTGAAACGGTTATTCATAGTGAAGTGCGTCGGTTGTATCCAGATGCTCGCCTGCCTGATTTTGAATGTGAGCGCCGCAGTGAGAACGAGCTAGTCATGGACTATTCCTCGTGGCGTCCCTTTGCCGATTTAGCGGAAGGTCTCATTGCCGCCTCCAGTGTGCATTTTAATGAGAGTATTCAAGTGATCCGAGAGAATGGGCCAACGGATGACGGGCGTAGTGCTCGATTTATTTTGAAGCGCTAATCGTATTCTCGATGTCTCAAGATAAGCAACTGAGCCCCGCAATTTTTGAACGCCTGCTGGCACGTGAACGGAACTCACGAAAGGAGGCGGAACGGCTACTCGATCAAAAATCGATTGAGTTGTATGATACAAATAATCGACTTCGCGCGCTGGCCGATGAGCTCGAGTCAAGGGTTGCTGAGCGCACCGCTGAGCTCGAGACTGAGCGTAATCGGGCGGTCGATGCTGCAGAGGCACTGAGTAAGAGCGAGCGTCGCTTCAGCGATATGGCCGATATTGTTGGCGAGTATCTTTGGGAGATTGATGCTGACTATTGCTTTACCTCAGTCACTGACCATGTAAGCGCTGTCATTGGTTATACTGAGGGCGAACTCATCGGGCGTTCGATCTTCGATTATATGCCACCTGAAGACGCCTCTCGTATGCGTCGCATTTTTGAGAAGGCTGCTGTGGACGGCTCGGTCTTGACCAACCTCGCTCACCGAGCCCACAATCGTCAGGGGGCGATTATCTGGCAGCGTAGTAGTGCTGCGCCCAATCTGAATATATCGGGTGAGTTTTCCGGTTTTCGTGGTGCGAGTTTAGATGTTTCTGAGCGGGAGCGTTCTAAGGAGCAAATGCAACAGTTGGTGATTGCCTTACAGCATGCGAGTGAGGCGATTGTAATGACAGACCCCGAGGGGCGCATTCAATTTGCCAATGATGCCTGTGCGGCAATGTTTGGTTATGAGACGCACGAAACGTTCTTAGGTGATGGCTGGCAGCTTTTTTATAAACCTGAAGAAGCCAGCCGTTTTGAAGCTGCGATTTCGACTAAGTCTGGAGTCGGTGATAGTTATAGCGGCGAAGGTGTCGGGTTGCGAGCCGATGGCAGTGAATTCTCCGGGCATTTCTCTTTCAATCGTTTACCGAATGGTGGTTTGCTTTGGATCTGTCGAGACGAGTCTGAGCGTCTGAATACTTTATTGAGCCTACAGACGCAGAATTCCCTGCTGAGTGCTTTGTTAGAAAATATCCGTATAGGCGTGGTCTTTGAATCGGCTACCGGGAATCAGGAACTGCTGTTGAATCATACCGTTCTGAGTGTGCTGCAAATGGAGTTTTTGAGATTAGAGGGCGTGCGTGAAGCGACTGCCTTGTTTGAGCCGTTACGTGAGCGTTGTGTCGATGATGAATCCAGAAGTCTGCTGGCGCATTTGATGGATATGCGTAATGAGCGCGCCAATATTGAACTCAGCTTAGATCAAGATACTCATCTTGAAATCTTCCGCGTTCCGGTAAATGTGGGCGATGCCTATCGTGGTGCACTTTGGGTGATTCGAGACGTTACTGAGAATAAACGGCAGGCTCGCGAGATGGAAGAGGCGCGCCTCAGAGCGGAGTCTGGCGATCGGGCTAAATCGACCTTCTTGGCTAATATGAGCCATGAGATTCGCACACCGCTGAATGGGATTTGTGGTATGGCACGTATTCTTATGAGCGCTGCTTTAGATAACGAGGCAGTTGAGCAAGTGCGCGGTATTCAGGTCAGTGCCGACTCTTTGCTGCATGTGCTTAACGATATTCTCGACTTCTCGAAAATCGAAGCAGGCCAGTTGGATATCGAGATGGTCGATTTCGATATCGCGCATGTGCTTGATTCGGCCTTCACTATTTTACAAATGCGGGCTCAGGAGAAGTCCCTGCGGTTCGAGTGTGTGTATCCAGATCCCAATCTGCCGATATTGCGGGGAGACTCCAGCCGCCTGAACGAAATCTTGCTCAATCTGATCGGCAACGCAATTAAGTTTACGACTACCGGTTCGATCAACTTAACCACTCGCGTGAGTAAACGTGATGATGAATCCTTAAGCTTGGAATTCACAGTCACCGATACCGGTATTGGGATGAGTTCTGAAGAGATGGCGCATGTTTTTGAGCCATTCAGCCAAGCTGATTCATCTATCAACCGGCGCTTTGGGGGCAGTGGGCTTGGCTTGTCGATTTGTCGCGATCTGATTCAACTCATGGGTGGTTCGTTTAGCGTCGAGTCGCAATTGCAAGTGGGGAGTGTTTTTACGGTTGAGTTGCCCTATGCAATTAGCCAAAGCGATCAAGCCGCAAAGACGCTGCCGCAGCGGGCATTTTCGGCTTATGTGGTGACTCAGTCTGATGATTTCTACTGGATGTGTAAATCGATGTTGGCTTATGCAGACGTGCGCCTCATGCGTGTTGATAGTGCCGCAGCGGCTATTTCATGTTTTACTGGCGAGCGTGGTGTTTTACTGCTCGATCGCAGCGCTCAGACTGGATTTGTTGTCGAGGAAGATCCGGACTTGAAGCAAGCGCTGCCGAAGGGGTTGCGTACTGTCGTTGTCTCGAAAGTGATGCCTTCCGGTCCTCTAGATGATGCCTACTTTATGTCGTATCCATTCTCTAGATACAAATTATTGAGGACAGCTTATTCGGTTAATAAACTTCGTTTGCCGATGAATATTTTTCAGGAGTATGATGCCGATTCTTTCGACGGTGTCGACTTGACTGGCTTACGGGTGCTGGTTGCTGAGGATCATATTATTAATCAAAAAGTAGCGCGTCTAACCATTGAGCGTTTTGGCGCGACGGTCGATCTTGCTGCAAACGGGCTGGAAGTTCTAGAGCTGGTGGAGCGTTTCGAATACGATTTGATATTAATGGATATCCGTATGCCTGAAATGGGCGGGGTTGAAGCCTGCTTGAAGATACGTGAGATGGGGCTGAATTTACCGATTTATGCGTTTACCGCCGATGCGATGAAGGGCGACCGTGAGCGCTTTATGGAGGCCGGCATGAATGGCTATCTGAGTAAGCCCATCGCTGAAATTGAATTGGTGAATATATTGATGCGCAATCAGAAGGGCGAAGCGCACATCGAGTCTAGGTCGCTAGCGGTCGACTCCACTGCAGAATTGTCTCCCGCCGCCGAGTTTTTCAACCAAGCGGCAGGTTTATTGGTGATTGATGTCGAAGATTTTTATAAGCTACTTGGAGGTGAGAAGGACATCGCGCATGATCTCTTACAGCAGTTTGTCGGATATTCAGTGGAGTCGGTTGCTGAGGCGATTGCCGCGATGAGTGAAGGGGACTACGTGACCGCACGTAGCCGCTTTCACAAACTCGCCGGTTCGGCTGCCACGATCTGTGCCCACCAGGTGCGCGCCTACTTTCTCAGTTTCGAGCGTAGTTTAATGGAGGCACCACCTAATTTGACAGAATGTGTGGATCGCATTCCAGTTGGCACAGAGGCCTTTGAGCGCCTTTGTGCAGAAATCAAAACCATTGTAGAAGCTTAGTCTTATGAGTGCAGCTATTAAACCCCGTCGCCTTTTCGTCGCCGATGATGACCCCATCATTAGGCAAGTGGTCAAGCATGGATTCGAAGCAGTCGGATTGACTGCTGCTTACTTTGAGTCTGGAGATGCTTTGCTCGATGAACTACACGATTCCGTCGAGGCATGTCTGCTGGATATTCAAATGCCCGGAGCAAACGGTTTGGAGTGTTTACAGCGTATTAAGCAGGATTACCCACATGTTGAAGTCATTCTCCTCACTAGTTTAAATCAGGCTGCTGAGGCCCTTGAAGCGGTGCGCCTAGGTGCCTTCGACTATATTACCAAGCCCTTCGACTTGAAAGAGCTAACGAACCGTGTTTCCAATGCGATGAGTTACAGTCGAAGTCAGAGCGAACGTGAAGCCTTGAAAAGTTCCTTGGCCGAACCTTTATTCGTCGCACCTGATTTGGGCAAGTCGCCTGCGATGCAGCAAGTCAATACCTTGGTCGAGCGCATTGCCCCGACTGCAAATTCCGTTTTACTGACTGGTGAAAGTGGCACGGGGAAAACCCTCCTTGCGCGTGCGATACATGCCGCAAGTAAACGTGCGGAGGCCCCTTTTATTAGTGTCAGTTGTCCATCCTTGCCTGGAGAGTTGCTTGAGTCCGAAATGTTTGGCCATGAAAAAGGTGCTTTCACCGGGGCCACGGCCCAACGTGTTGGTCGAGTGCAGCTCGCGGAAGGGGGCACTCTGTTTCTCGATGAAATCGGCGAGCTCTCGTTGGCCCTCCAAGTCAAGCTACTCACATTTTTGCAGAGTAAAACCTATTACCGTATCGGTGGAGAGAAAGCACTTGTCAGTGATGTGCGAATTCTCGCTGCAACCAATCAAGATCTGGCTAAACGTGTGCAAGAAGGGCTTTTTCGTGAGGACCTTTACTATCGACTCAACGTTCTGCCGATTGAAATGCCTAGGCTGGCCAATCGTTCGGAAGACATTACCAATTTGGTGGAGCGATTTGTCAGACGCTTCGCCGCTGATAATGAGCAAGCGATTCCTAAAGTGACTCCCGAATGTATGGGGCAGCTTCAGCAAATGCCTTGGCCCGGTAACGTACGCGAATTAGAGAATACCGTCATCCGTATTATGACGCTCCGCGCTGAGCCTGACCAATTACAAGTCGATGATTTGATTGGCCTCGCCGCACCCGATCCAGAAGCCATTCAAGGCAATCGCTTAGGCGGACTCACGCTCGCCGAAGTCGAGCGCCGCGCACTGATTGAAACCCTCGAACTCTGCGGCCAACGCAAAGCCGAAGCCGCCCGCATTCTCGGCATCGCCGAGAAGAGCATTTACAATAAAATGCGCCGTCATGGATTGATTCGTGATTAACGGTGAATGCTTGGTGATTTGGTTTTGTTGAATCATTGTCTACAACTTGCAATACTTGACGGCTCGCTATATCGCTTTGCAACGTGTCCGAAGATAACATTATTTTAGAAGTTGAACAGGTGCGAAAGGCCTATGGTACGGTCGAGGTACTGCATGGCGTGGACTTCTCGTTGAGCGTGGGCGAGCGTGTAGCGCTCACTGGACCGAGTGGAAGTGGTAAGTCGACCTTATTGAACTGTATGTGTGGGATCGAGCCAATCGATTCAGGTGCCATTCGGATTGATGGGCGCGATCTGCAAGGCATGGCCAAAGCGACCATCGACCAAGTTCGCCGAGAGTCCATCGGTTACGTATTTCAGTCCTTTCATTTACTCCCGACGCTCACGGCTTTGGAGAATGTCGAACTACCTGGTCAGTTGATTCAGATGTCGAGTGACGAGTGTCGTGATCGCGCCGAGGCACTGCTTGACGCGGTGGGTATGTCGCACCGTGCGAGTCATCGACCAGACGCTTTAAGTGGTGGCGAGCGGCAGCGGATTGCACTCGCGCGTGCAGTTATGCACCATCCGCGTCTCATTCTTGCCGACGAGCCAACAGGCAGCCTAGACTCGGCCAATGGAGCCATTGTCCTCGACTTACTGGAGAAGCTGTCGTGCGAGCAAAACATTGCGGTGCTCCTCGTTACGCACGACCAACAGTCTACCCGTATCTGTGAACGCACGCTGGCGATGCGCGATGGGCAAATCGTTGCGTAGTGGCTGGCGGTTTCAATTTGAATCGGTATGTTTGAATCTCGCGTAGCGTTTCATCTTTTACGTAAGTGCACTCTGCGACACTGGCGCACGTCGTGGGGGAGCTATTTACTGCTCTTGGCAATTGTTGCGGTCGGCGTCGGCGCCTTTAACGGCATCCGTCAAGCCAGCCGCGCCGCTTCGGCTAACTTTGGTTTATTCAACGAAGCGGTCTCGGGTCGTAGTGACTTTATCATCGAAGCAGGGGCGGGCAGCACGTTGAACGAGACGAGTCTTTTTGAGCTGTCTGTGCTGTCGGGCGCTCCCGATTGGCACTTGTTGCCAGTTATCGAAGGCTCGATCGCTCGGGTTGATGGTTCTGGCGAGTCTGTTCAGCAACTACGGATAGTCGGCTTGGATTTAATCGGACTGGGAAATTTGCCCAATGTTATCGAGCAAGGTCTGAGTTTCGCCGAGAGCCAGGACGACTCTGGCGAGTGGTATGACTGGGTGGGCCCAGACCGTGGCGTCTGGCTCACCTATGCCGTTTCGCTTAAAAGTGGTCTGAGTGTTGGTGACTTCTTACAATACACCACGGGAGGTCTTCGTGCGCAGGTGCAGGTTGTTGGCATTCTTGGCGATGCTGATACCGTGTTACCCGACGATTTGATCGTGGGCGATATTCCCGTTGTGCAGAACTTGCTCGCGCGAGCGGGGCAATTGGATCGAGTGGAAGTCGTGATCGCGGATCGCAAGCGTAGTGCCAATAGCGATCATGTCGACTTTGTCGAAACGCGTCTCCGTGCGCAGCTACCCGATGGTTTTAAACTCAGCGCCTCCGCCGAGCGGGCTGAAAGTCGAGCGAGTATGACCGAGGCGTTTCGTCTCAACTTAATGATTCTCTCATTGATCGCGATTCTCGTCGGCGCGTATCTCATCCTGCAAGCACTTGATGCGGCCGTCGTGCGTCGGCGCAATGAAATGGCCACCCTGCGCAGCCTGGGTGTTAGTGCACGGACACTCTTTGTTGTCTCGCTGGGAGAAGCCGGACTGATTGGGTTGATTGGCTCGGTTGCGGGTGTTGGCGTGGGTTACCTGTTGGCTAGCGGTGCGGTGCACTTGCTCACGGATACAGTCAACGTTTTGTATTTTGCCACCTCGGTTGAAGCGATTCAATTGACACCACTTGACTGGTTGATCGGTATCATATTGGGGGTTGTTTTTAGTTTGATCGCTGGAATTTTGCCTGCGCGTGATGCCATGTTGACACCTCCGGCTCAAGTGCTCGCACGCGGCGATTGGTCGCCTGGATTCGTTTGGTTGCGTCGTCCAGGAATTGGGCTGCTGCTTTTGGTTGCAGGGAGTGTTTGCTTGTTGATTCCACCACCGATCATGTCGGGTGGTTCCAAAATGGCAATCGGAGGCTTTCTCGCTGCGGCGTTTTGGATATTCGGCTTCGCGCTACTTTCCGGGCAGGCTCTGGTGTATCTTGCCGGGTTCGCGCGCCGCTTTGCCAAAGGTCCGATCAGTCGCATCGCGATCAGCCGACTGGCAGATGGTTCCAGTAGGCATCGCTTGGCGGTCGCTGGCCTAGTCGTTGCTGTGGGCATGGTTACGGGGATGCTGCAAATGGTGGGGAGCTTTCGTGGAACCATCGTGGAATGGTTTGATGTGCGCTTTCAGGCTGAACTCTATGTGTCTGAGCGCGGCGTGAGTGGAGCGGGCACGATGAATGGTATTTCGCCCGATATCGTCGAGCGCCTTGAATCGGTCCCCGAGCTTTCGTATGCGGACACCGTCTATGTGCAGACCGTGGATGCTCCGATTGGCCGCACCCAGCTCTTTGGTGTCAATTTTCCGAAATGGCGCGATGAGATTAAGCAGATTTGGCTCGAAAAACCGGGTGCATTTCAAGTCACTGAAGGCAGTGAGCCCGCGCTGATCAGTGAGACCTTCGCGCGGCGTTTTGATGTTTTAGAGGGCGGCACCATTGAGATCGATACCGCCGCCGGTGCGCGCACGGTTTCACCGATTGGGATCTTTGCCGACTATGGCAATGAGTTCGGGAGTGTGGTGGTCGATGTCGACACCTGGAAACGATGGACGCTCAAAGACCGCCCGATTAATAGTAGTCTCTATCTGCAACCCGAGGTGGATCGTAATGTGGTGCGGGATCGTTTGCGGCTCGAGTTTCCGGGGCTGGATGTGCGCAACGCACAAGAGTTACGGACGCTCGCACTCGGCATCTTTGAGCAGACCTTTCAAGTCACCACAGCCCTGAATGGCATTGGGCTGGTCGTGGCGATGATCGGTTTACTACTTGGGCTCTTTGCGATCTTTGAAGAATCCATTCGCTCTTGGCAGACCCTCGGTTATCTAGGTTTTCCGAAGCGTTCCCTGGTCTTGACCGCTGGCATTGAAGGTGGGGGAATTGCCGCCGCCGCTTGGGTCGTCGGCACCATCTTAGGGCTCGTTCTAGGTTGGCTCTTGATTGCAGTGATTAATGTGCAGTCCTTCGGCTGGAGTCTGATTTGGCAAGTGCCGCTAGGCTCGATTCTTAGTTTCGGAGCTGTCCTTATTGCTGCAGGGTTTGTCTGTGGGCTCGTCGCCGGTTCCTGGTGGTTTTCCAAACACACGAAATGAAATATCTGATGAAATATTTTGATCGCTTACGAATGGCTTTTCAAACGAGTCAATCAAAGCTCCCCTCCAATTCATCGAAAGAGCCGATCCAAGGTAGGGTCGCCTTGCCAAGGCGACCGTTCGCCAGTTACAGCGATAAGCCGAAGCAGCTAATGTCAGCTTCGAGGCCCGATTCAGAGAGCGGTGGTCTCGGCGAGATCACCCTATCTGTTGAAGAATGCCCAAGTGAATCAAAGCTCCCCTCCTTGATAAGGAGGGGTGGATCGCGTAGCGAGACGAGGTGGTTCCTTTCAGTGCAAACAGTGTGCCAGTTAGCAGCGATCATCTTAGCATCTTGCTTCTATACCAGCACTGTATCGGCTGATTGGATACAGCCGCCCGCAGAAACTGATGAAGGCTACCGAGTTCCACAGCCCGATGTGCAACCTGTGATTCCGGCCGCGCACGGTGCACATCGTGAATACGCCATTGAGTGGTGGTATTGGGTCGGGCATTTGCAAACGGTGCAAGGCGCGCATGAACTCGGTTTTCAATCCACAGTCTTTCGCCTTGCGGGGGAGTCGGGAAAAGCCGCTGCGATTTCGGGCGATGCGCTCGCGGCAAACCAACTATACATGAGCCATGCTGCGCTGAGTGATCTCACTGCAAAGCAATACACCAACACGGAGCGTATCTACCGTGAAGGCTGGCAGGCACAGTCCGCCACGGGGCAGTTGGATCTACATGTGGGCGCGATCACCGCGAAAGAGTTGGAAGGCGAAGATGGGTTTTCGATGACTGTTCTTTATCCGGATGCGATGGAACTTCGCTTAAAACTCTATCCAGTGAAACCGCTCACCGTCTTCGGCGAGCGAGGGCTCAGCCGTAAAGGCGGTGATCCGGCCGCAGTCAGTTGGTATTGGACTTATACACGGCTTAGGGTCGAAGGGGAGTGGGTTCAAGGCGACAGCCAGCAAGCAGTCGAAGGCATTGCATGGATGGATCATGAGATTTCCTCTAGTCAGCTCGGCAGCGATCTCGAAGGCTGGGATTGGACCGCGATGCAGTTGGACGACGGCACCGAGGTAAAGGCCTATCGACTACGCACCGCTGAGGGCGGCAGCGATCCATGGTCTGCAGTTTATTGGATCGATGCCGAGGGGCAGACTCGATCAGTGTATGCGAAAAATTTCACTTGGGAGATTGAGAAGAGCTGGAAGAGTCCGCAAAGCGGAGTCACGTATCCAACCACCGTAACTATTCGTGCAACGGATCCCAAAGACGGCTCGACTAAGATTTACAAACTCAGGCCCTTGCTCGACGAGCAAGAGTTCACCGGTAACACTGGCAGTAACCCCTACTGGGAAGGCGCGTGTGAAGTGCTCGATGCGGCCAATAACCCAATCGGCCGCGCCTATCTAGAGCTCGCCGGCTACGGCGGCGGCTTAGGCAGTATTTTGCAATAAGTGAAAGCGAGGTCTACATTAAGTTCGTGGGCCGTCAATTAACGTTGATAGACGTGACATAGCTAAGATTGACGTAGCGGAAGGGCGAAGCGCTTTCGGCTCTGGGGAGTATCTCGTAGTTTAGGCACTCCTGCCTGACCACCTTGTTAGTATTGCTGTATGGCTTGAAACTTTTTTAACGCAGATTCTTCCGGAGATAGGCAGAATTATTATACGGCAGAATAATTACTGTTCCGAGGTGGCTTTTAAGACAGGCTGATTTTTGAACCGCTAATTAACGTGACTGCACGTGACGTAGGTCTGCAAGAGATGGCGTAGCAATCAGAAGGTAGCGGCGATGGTCCCTCATCGCCATCTGTCGATAATGGAGAGTTGGGGAATGTAGCGGAAGGGCGAAGCCCTTTCGGCTCTGGCTCTGAAACTCCCAACTCTCCTCCCCTTGGCAGCATATCCTTCTATATATATTTAGATCGTCTAATTCACGTTGGCTTGGACGATTGAAGACATCTTTAATGCTCTCCTCCGATTCAGAGGAACGGTCGGCTCTTCCCTTGTGGCAGTAAACCGCTCAGACACAGACCCAGCAGAGCTGGGAACCGCTTATTTACGCTTATGTAACGCTTATACGAAGGTCGGATCAAATCTGAGTATCGTCCTGCAGAAAAACCTACATCCCAGACCTACTTGTGTGCGATGAGATCGTTGTCGAATTAAAGGCAGTTAAGGCCTTAAACGCTGAGCATGAGCGGCAACTGCTCAACTACATGTATATCACTCGAAAAGCCATCGGCTATTTGATCAACTTCGGCCCGATGGAAAAGTTGGAGTGGAAGCGTTTTATTCTGAAAGAATTCATCCCACAGCAGTGAACGCAGATTCTTAATCATAAGCGTAAAATAAGCGAATATAAGCGGTCTCCAGCTATGCTGGAAATGCAGAGCATGAGCACTTATTGCGTTATTTTGACGATTCAAAGATATGTAGAAGGATATGCTTTCTAAGGAGGCGTGGTCAACTTGCCCGACCGAGGGGTGGCTCATGCAATAACCAATCAGGATCTGAGTGTTTTTGATAGATTTCCTGTACCCATCGTGTTGTTCCGTAGCCTTGGTTCTTTGAACCGGGGTTCGCTGCATTGTGAGATAGGGAAAATCTTCTTGCCAGTGGTGTAACTTAAAACTCTCCCTTTTTACGGTGATGGTCGAGGTATTCGCGCTTAGGACGATAGCGTTCAGGCAAAGTGATCGCGTCGCCTTCTTTCTTTAGGAAGTAGGTCTTCAAGCTTTCGCTGCTGGTGTGGTCTTTGATCTCCTTCGATAGGATGATCCGGTAGTCGTCGTCCAGACTGATCAAATGTTTGTCAAATGCGGCATCATAGGTCGCGGAGAGGCAGAGCCCGTTGCGTGGTTCGAGCCTGATCTTCTTCCCCAGAGGATCGGCCCAACCGATGATGTGGCTCGCGCGATTCACTGTGGGAATGTCGAGGCCGGTGATGCAGCAAGTCGAATTGTAATTCTTATAGACGATGTCGCTGAAGGTTCTCTGATCTAGGCGAGTCTTTACGGATCGCACAACATCTCTGCCTTCCTTTGGCTCCAGCCCTTCGAGCAGCCATTTCGGGTAGTTCAGTTTTCGTTCGAGCTTGGGGGCGAGCTCTGACTCATCGCCTGTATGCGATTCGAACGTTTCGAGTAGGGCTTGTTGATACCCAGATTCGACGAGGAATTCCTGCAGGCTCATCAGAGCAGCAGAGCAGTGGCCTTTCTCCAAATAACTTGAAGCTCCTGATATATACCAAGGCGTCTTGCTCCCGAGCTTAGCTTCGGTCAGCACGAACTTATAGAGCGCTTGTAAGCGTTCGACCGATTGAACGCTCCAAATATCTAGGCAATCCGAAAAGCTGTAGGCTTCACGCTGCAGCATCTGTTCGAGTAGATCAACCGCACGGAGGTATGAGGATGCCTTCCGACTTGTTTTCAGATTACTTTCGTAAAGGTAGGCTTTGTAGGCGTCGCGGTGCATGGTTGGTTTAGGCTTTTAAATGTGTGCCCCTATTTGCTCATGGATGGTTGTTTCCAGCGAGCATGAGGATTGTCGTTCGCGGGAACTGTTGTAGCGGCTTCTTGAGCAGGCGTGGCTTCGACGTGCGCTGGTGCGGGGCTCACTTTGGCTGTCACTTGTGGAACCTCAGATTCGGATTCGAATAGATAGCCCTTGATGCTGTCGTCACTATAACTGCGTCGGGCGGGGATGCGGATCAATGTGAGGTCTGCGTCTTTGAATGCCTTGTTCTTAAACTGGTCGGCCTCCTTTGCTTTGGCGGTCTGATGGCTGCCGTCGTCGAGTTCGATACACATCAGTATCTCCAGAGTCTCCTTATCGCAGAGCACGAAATCGACGTGGCGGGATTTAATCCGACTGCGGTAGCCATACGCGACCTTCCGCTCCAAGCCTGACTTTACATTGATGATGTCTTCCAGCCGAACTTTTGTGAAGATATGCCAGTGTCCGTTAATTACCGGCACTAAGGCTTTGAAGAATGTCAGCTCCGTAGGCGTCAGAATACTCCCGCAGCTGATGTAAGGGTATACTTCGGGTTCATCATTATCATTACTCCGTCCCCGTCCTTGTGTCACCTTTGATTTCGTTCGGTTCTTTCTTAGTTTATCTTCGATCAGTAGTTTGATTACGGCACAGAAGCCTGCGACTACAATTAAAGCGATGATTGGGAAAAGGAGAGAGATATCCATAGCTTGAGTTTTAAGTAAAGTGATTAAGCGCTTGAATTTTAAACGGACCTAGCTTCTTCAAAAAGCTCTGCGGGGATTGGATACTCCAGTTCCCAAGTCATTGATATTGGTCGGTTACCTTCGTAGGCCAGTAAATCCTTTGCCGTCCCTAAAAAGATAAAAGGGCATGTTTCGCCATCTTGTCGCTTATCTAGGCGTGCAAAAAAGAGCATGGTGTATCCTTTCTTTTTGAAATTTAGATAGTTCTTTCCTGTATTGCTGGACTGACTGACGGTTGACTGACTTTCCCAGTGTAGCTTGGTCTGACTGATCGGGTAATCTTTGTATTGTGTGCTTGGTGAGAAATCGCGTTCATCTTTTCTAAATGTTAGTAAATGAACGTAAGTCTTGAGAGCTTCGATGTGAATCACGCCTTGGCCAGTTGGACCTACTTTATTAATACTCGAAATCCCTAGAGCAGCTTTGATCTCAGCAGATCCGTATTGGGCATGCAGTTTCAAATCACATGGGAAGGGTAGTTCAATATTACGGATGCTGGTCGTGTGCTTTGATTGACACCATTCTGCAATTTCGGCGGCATCCGCAGCGACGCTTGGGTTCTCTTTCCATTTGCTGAAGGATGTTTCGGCACTGTCCACGCCCACTCGTTCTCCCTTCTGGCCCCACATGATGTAGTGCATCGCAGTTGTTTGCTCGCTGCCATAGGTTGCGGTGGCTTCGTCGACTGTTGAATCCTGATCTAACTTCTGGAAATTGTTGAGTAGGTCGGGATCGTTACGCAGTGCTAATCGAGGCAATGCCTTGCGGGCAGTCTTAATGTCTGGATCTGAAGGAGCGGCTGTTTTGTTGGCGAGTGCTTTCCATTCGCTCCATGTTTTCTTTGATAAGACTTCCACCGGCGAGAGGTCTGTTGCATCTATGAAGTTTCCGAAGGTGAGGGGCTTAGACTGCTCATTCTCCCAGCTCTGTATCGCCTCTGGTATGAATTGCTTGAGGTTGTTGAGGACGTCTTTGATTTTCGCTAGCACACGCTCTCTCGCGACACGCTCGAGCTGTATACTGCAACCTGGCGGAAGGTTCGGGAAATCATTTTCAATTTCGCGATCAATACGCTGGCGCTTACGAGAGAGCAGGGCCGCGAATTTGGTATCGAGACGATATTTGCGGTGGGTTTGTCCGACAAAGTCTAGCACAGTCAAACAGTCTTTGTTGACTGCGTGGCGCAATCCGCGGCCGAGCTGTTGGAGAAATACTGTAAGGCTTTCGGTCGGGCGTAGGAAGAGGACAAGGTTGATCTCTGGTATGTCGACCCCTTCGCTCAGCACATCTACGGTAAACAGGAAGGTGAGCTTGCCTTCTCGGAAGGCTCGTAGTCGCTCCGCTCGAACGTCTCGCGCTGTGTTGCCTAATAGTACTGCCGATGGGATGCCTGCTTGGTTGAAGTGATCCGCCATATATTGTGCATGCTTCACTCCAGCACAAAACCCAATGCCTCGGACGTCGTTGAGGTCCGGTTGATACCGATGAATGGCTTGAAGGACTGTATCTACGCGTGCCTTTGCGCGAATGTCATCACCCGTTAAAACCGCTTCGAGTGCACTTTGGTCATAGCGTCCATTTTTCCAGAAACTGTCATCTGCGAGATCGATACTGTCTGTGACACCAAAGTAGTGGAAAGGGCACAGGAGCTTTTCTTCGAGTGCTTCAGGTAAACGAATTTCAGCTGCCAATTGATTGTCGAAATCTGGCAAGATCGAACTGCCATCCATACGCTCAGGCGTCGCAGTGAGCCCTAATAAGATTTCAGGCCTTAGATGATCGAATAGGGGACGGTAACTCCTTGCTGCTCCATGGTGTGCTTCATCCACAATCACATAGCGGAAATGCTCAGCCCCATGCGTCTGCCACGGTTGCTTATTGTTTAAACTCTGGATGGATGCGAATACATGTGTCCACTCTGCAGGCTCCATTCCATCTACCAGTAATTCGCCAAAGTTTTGATCCTTTAAGACCGTGCGAAAGCAACTCAAGGCCTGTTCTAAGATCTCTTTCCTGTGCACCACAAATAGCAACGGGGGCTTTGATTTAGAGGCATCCGCGAATTGCTTATAGTCGAGAGCTGATATGACTGTCTTACCTGTTCCAGTCGCCGCGACTACTAGGTTGCGTGTCGACCCTGCTTGGCGCGTTGCTTGTAATGCCTCAAGGATGCGCTGTTGAAATGGTTTGGGTGTGATGTCCGCGAAGAACAGTGGGCCAGCATTTGAGCGTATTTTGTAGTCATTGATCGCTTTGCGGAAACGCACGAACTCGGACTCTTCAAATACTTCAAACTCGCGGCTCTCCCAATAGGTCGCAAATTCTGCGACGAAACGAGACAGGATGTGTGGCATGTCTTGCGCCGTCACTTTGACGGTCCACTCCAAGCCTTGCGTCATGGCCGCATGCGACATGTTCGCAGAGCCAATATACGCGGTCGAGTATCCTGTGTTTCGAATGAAATGATACGCCTTCGCATGCAGGCGTGTGCCGCCGGTGTCGTAGGATAGACGGACATCTACATTCGGGAGCTTTGACAACCACTCTAATGCCACGGGGTCACTCGCGCCCATATAGCTGGTTGATAAAATCCGAATCGGAATGCCGCGCTCAGCCAGTTTTTCAAAGCTAGGCCTGAGTAGGCGCAGGCCCGACCATTTAATAAATGAGACCAGTATGTCGACTCGATCCGCGGTCGCCATCTCAGCGCGTAGTTCGTGCTCTAGGGCAGGGTCGTTACCGAGTCCTGTTAACAGGGCGCTGGTTGTGAGCGGTGTCTGCGGGCGTGGCAATGCGACCGTGCTTTGATTCACCTCAGTCAGCAGATTCTTGCTGTCGGAGAGGAGTCGATTGCGCTCCAAATATTCTAAACCATCGGTTGCTGATAAGAGGTCGATGATTTGGTTCAGCAGTGGGATGCGGGCTTCCGTTTTCGTGATCCGTAGCGCCTGCTGAAGCAACTGCGCGATGAATTGAGAGTAAGTATGCGGCGCCGCTTCATCGTCAATTTTTCGTAGAATCGAAATGAGTTCAGGGCTTGAGGCCAGCGCGCCGCTTAATTCTGTATCCAGTAAGCGTTCGTAAATTCCAATTTCTAGCTCACTCATTTTGATAATTCGGTTTTTAGGAGCCTCTCAATAATTGGTAGATCGGCCGGTGCCCACTGAAGTTGATCCCATTCATCCAATGCGATCCATCGTGCTGCCGCATGTGCGTGTAATTCGCCTAACTGCGGTCGGCTTTCTACTTTTGAAAGGAACGGAATTAACTGAATCGTTCCAAAGTCATATACGTGTGTCACAGCAGGTAGGTGTGTGAGTGCTCCGAGCTCTATGCCTAGCTCCTCAATGATCTCACGGCGTAGAGCCTCTTCTGCAGATTCGCCTCTGTCGATTTTTCCACCAGGAAATTCCCATAGCAGGCCGAGTGGTTTATCTTCGGCTCGCTGAGTGGCCAGGACCTGGTTGTCCCGGTCTATGGCTACGAGACAGACCACATCAATGATTATACGTGTTGGAGCTGGGTGATTATTCGCCATGACGAAGGGTTTAAATTGATGGATTAGTGACCTGAATCAGGAGGCTAGGTTTTGCACAATGCAAAGGTAACAACATGACCTCTTTGTGTCTTGAGTTGTTTTTTATCTTGTTGGGTCATTGTAATAAATTAAAGGCCTTAAGATTTAGTGCGTAGCCAATAAGGGATCATAGAGCTTCAAAAGGGCCACGTCTTTATTGTGTTTCTTTGTTTTAAACCGTTCTAAGACCTTTTTCTCAACTTCTGGAGACCAGAAGATTCTCAGCTTCTCTCTGGCGCGGGTAATTGCTGTGTAGAAGATGTTGTGCGTGATCAATTCGTCGGTTTCATCCGAGATAACTATTTTCACGGAATTGTATTCAAGCCCTTGTGCTTTGTGAATTGAAACGGCATAGGCCACTTGAAATGGAACGATATCCAGCCTGGAACCATCATCGTCTTCATCGGTTGTTTTATAGCGGTTTACTGTGAAACGTATGATCGAATTTGTGGCGCTCATACCTTCGTCTAGGAGGGTGAAGTCGTAGTCCCCTGCATCTAGCCCGCTGATCGCTTTATCCAGTTCAATGTCGAATTGTATCTGATTAGTCTCTTCCAAGACTTCGATGCCGACTATCTTTCCCTTCATGTTGTTGTAAATGAGGGGCGCAAATCGATTCGATTCATTGAAGAGTATCGGGTCATCGACTTTGTAGTTGTGCACGCCCCACGTGAACACGGGGGCTGGGTTGTTTTCCTGCAAAAAACGGTTGATATTATTGATGCCGTAAAGCCCGTCGTAATTTAGGCAAAGGATGATCTCCTCCTCGTCCTCTCGATCAAATATCGATATATCCAGTTTTTGAGAATACCCATTCCTAGCGATTATTTCTATAATAGTGTCTTCTTGATCCCTGACACGCCTCCAGAATTCAAGTAGGGCTGTATTATCACTCCGATAAGGTTTCGTTAATTCAAAGACAGATGTTGATAGGATGAAGCTGCGCGCCGCACTGAACCAGTTGCCAAATCGAATGGACTCGATTTGGAAAATATCGCCGACCAATACTAGTAGTTTAAACTGAGTTTGAGTGAGTATGTCCTTTATGTCATTATTGCTAACCGTGCTGCACTCATCAATTACGAGCAGGTCGCAATTACGGGAAAATTCGTAGTTCGATAAAAACTTCGCGATCGTGTAGAATCTAGTATTTGAGGTGTCGACCTTTCGCTTGAGATTTTCGATCGCGGGGTTTGTGTTCGCTAAGTAAAGTTTATCGTGTTGCGAAAACAGATGGGAAATATGGTTGATCAGGGTTGACTTTCCTGTCCCTGCGGGGCCGTAGATTAATGCGGCCTGAGAACTGTTAAACATCAGTCTGAGTGCGTTCTTTTTCTCTTCGCAATCGACTAGATGGACATTCGAGTTCAGCCAAGATTCGACCGAGCTAGTATAATTTTGTATCCCAGATGCTGTTCGCCCTTTTAGTTGGTGCAGTGCATAGAGTGTATTTTCCTGATACTCCTGTATGTAGAAATGATTATGGAACTCATTGATGACTCTGCCAGTGTGCCTGTGGTATAACTTACTGTTGTATGTTTTAATAAGCTCTTTGGGGTCTTCAAAATTGTCACACTCATCTATATGCGTGTATATCTGTCCGTGGATTTCGGTGTTGTTCCGGATAAATCGAGCAAACAACTCATGCTCCCGCCCCTCATGGCTGATGCATTCAAATAGGTCGGAAATCTTTGGGTTGTGATAGATAGGGGAGGTGTTGAACGGAATGTCCTCAAAAGGCTTACAGCCGTTCCACAGATATAGATTTGATAGCAGGTTGTTTTGCTCGTTACGATTCCGTTGTTTCTTGATGACCTTATTCTTTAGAGTGAAAAGCAGGTATCGTATGATATTTACTCCGGGGGCTTCTTTTTGACTTAACTCACGGCAGCGTTCGAGAACGGGCAGAAATTTTGAATCCGATCTTTGCCCGGGGATTTTCTCTTTAAATCGGTTAAATCGGCTATCAGGGAAGTCGATGACCTCGACGAGGTTGAAGCCGCTTTTAGTTAGAATCCGCATTAGATTCTTATATTCAGCATCACCTGATCTAATTTTGGTTTGAACGCCGAAGATCCGCGAAAAATTGTCAATTTCACAAGGCCGAATGGAGACCTCCCAGTTAGTGATCAAGAGGATAGACATAGTCCGGTCCATGATTTCGATGTGATCTTCAACCAGCCATAGTTTCGCGGCGTAGAACCCAGAGATCTCTAAATCAGTGAACGCAATCACGCGGTCGAACTTGCTGGCTTTCACATTCGTCGACGTAAAAGTGACCTCGTAGTAAATCTTCTGGTTAACGAAGAAGGGCTTTATTTTGTGCAGGTAATACCGATCACTGCGTGTCGTTTTCCTGGGAGCTAGATGCTGGTAATCCAGCACTTCGGCAATTTTTTCATGATACTGTCGCAGCCCCGGATCCGTGTTGATCGGGAATTTTTCTATATTCTGTAGAACTTCGAGGTCATACCGCTGCTGTAGAAACAGCTTCGTCTTTAAGAGGAACTCGTAGTATTTGAGCATGAGTCGCTCCGAGCTTTCCTCGTCGAGGGTGTAATGTGAGGCAACGATTTGTAAGTAGTCGTGAAATCGCCTTAGGAATTTTAGGTTGCCCCGAGTTTGGACGTATTTAACGGCCTCGCAGATGTTGGGGTAGGTGTTTTCGACATCATTTGGGTGCTGCCAAACCTTGAGCATTATGTGCTCTACGAAGTTCCGGAGATGCGCGAGTATGTCTTGTGAGACATAGCCCCTTTCTGAAGTCTCAATTGCATCGATATGCCGACAGATGACCTTATTAATCTTAAGGGTTTCGGCATCAATCTTCGATAGGGCTGAATCTGGAGTCATGTCGTTATGTTTGCAATTCTACCGATTCTCACTGCGATTAAGTAAGCTTTTGATTTTTCTTATGATTTAGAAGCGAGGTCATCTGATTGATTGCGATTTCATTCAGTTGTTGGAGTCGTTCCGCTTGGCTGGTGCCTTGGCGGGGCTGAAAATGGGGTCGGGGCTGAAAATGGGGTCGGGGGCTGAAAATGGGGTCGTGTCGTTATCTTTGCAATTCTGTCGATTCTTACTGCGAGTGAGTGAGCTTTTAATCTTTTTGTGATTAGAAGCGAGGTTATCTGATTGATTGCGTCGCGTAAAACGTTGCGCGCACGCGATTTTTCAATGCTGAGATGCGATTTTATGATAAGTTCCTGGTTCTGGGGGGCGATTTGTTGGTGGGGTGAATGCTGAGGTGAACCATCTACTAACAGGTTTAAGACCTAACTGTCGTTAAGTAGAGACAAATAAACTAGTCCTTTTAGACTAGTTGGACCGTTACTACGGGGAGATGGGTTTGAGAGCTGAGGTAGGAGGAGATATGGTGAACTAAACTTAAACTACAACAGTGCTAGAATACTTGGAGGAATGTGAAAGCTCCCTTATATAAAGGAAACTATTTAGTTGATCTTTCCTATATTTAAGGAAACTATTGGAAGGATGAAAGAAGCATTGGAATCTTTATATAGCGATTTCCTCGAGCGCAAGCTACCCGAACTAACTGAGCGCGGTTGTGATCTGGAGCTCGTGCAGGGTAAGGCTCTGGCCTTAATTGGCATGCGCCGGGTCGGAAAAACTTATTTGTGCTATCAACGTATCAAAGCACTTTTAGCGGATGGAATTGACCGGGATCGAATTCTCTACCTCAATTTCGAAGATGATCGTCTGTTCGGCTTCGAGCTCGCTGACTGCCAAACCATTTTGGATGTTTTTTATCGCGGACAACCAGAGAAGAAATCCGAGCACTGCTATTTCTTCTTTGATGAAATTCAGAACATCCCCAACTGGGAGCGCTTTATCCGTAGACTGATTGATACAGAGCAGGTCTCGGTCTACGTCACTGGCTCGTCCGCAAAATTACTGAGTGCGGAGATCGCGACCGGGCTACGTGGTCGTTCGCTCGACCGAGAGGTCTTCCCTTTTTCTTTCGAGGAATACCTTCGCGCCCACTCGGTATCGGTCAACCTATCCAGGGTTGGGGCGCAAACCCGATTAAAATTGAATCAACATGCAGAGGCCTACTGTCGTCGAGGTGGCTTGCCCGAAATTCAAATGCTATCACCCATACGGGCGAACGAGGTCGCGCAAAGCTATGTCGATGCAGTGGTCTTGCGCGATGTGGTGGAGCGCCATGGCGTGAGCAATATCGGGGCACTTCGCGCATTGCTCTACTACGTGCTACGCAACCCGACGACGAAACTGAGCGTCAATAAACTCTATTTGGACTTAAAAAGCCGCGGGCTACGGGTGGCAAAAGATGACGTTTATACATTCATTCGTCACCTCACGGATTCCTATCTATTTTTCCAACTACCGATCTGGACACGCTCTGAAAAGAAGCGCCAAGTTAACCCGAAGAAAATGTATGTCATCGACAATGGAATCTTGGATGCCTACTCGACGCAGAACACAGAAAACAATGGAGTCTTTCTCGAAAACGTGGTCTTTATGACTCTACGGCGCAAAGGCCACGAGCTCGGGTATTACGAAACAAAACGAGGGCACGAAGTTGATTTCGTTTACCAAAGAGACGACACCACCATGCTGATCCAAGTGTCATGGAGCCTGGAAAACGAATCCACCCGTGAGCGGGAATTGAGAGCACTGGAAGAGGCCTCCAAAGAATTTAAGCAGACTCAGGCAATCATTGTCACTTTAGACGAAGAATGGATTTCCGATGATGGACAAATTCAGGTGCTCCCTCTGTGGAAATTTCTGCTGGAGGGCTGAGGACAGCACCCAAGGGCATAGTAAAGGACAGGGCTGAAAATGGGGGCATGTCGGAATGGCACGGACTTAAGCTATGAGAAGTGAAAGATGTAGGGTGGATAGTGGATGAATGATGTGGAAGACCACCCCGTCTCGCTTCGCGATCCCCCCTCCTTTTCAAGCATATCCTTCTACATATCTTTGTATCGTCAAAATAACGCAATAAGTGCTCATGCTCTGCATTTCCAGCATAGCTGGAGACCGCTTATATTCGCTTATTTT
>JAYJMI010288851.1:0-13351 GCA_036873855.1 Sarsia tubulosa
TATCAGTTACCGTGGATCCACTGGTAATCTATCCCTTGTTTGGCAAAAATATACCGGGAGTCCACTGGTAATCCATCCCTTGTTTGGTTCGATTGTATGATACATTTTATTACTATTGATTGACTAACTTTGCTAGATTGTATGCAAATTGAGAAATTACTTGATGTATATTATATCTAAATCGGTTCGTTTGATAAGTTGCCTTTCAAAACTTCCACAACGAGGATGATAAAGTCATTAAAAATGCTTTTTGTTATTTAAGTTTCTCGGCATGTAGTTTTCTTTCTTCTTTTTTTCCTTTCTTTTTTTAGGGATGGTTTGTTATTAACAAGTGCTGAAATATAATAATCTATGAGGTAGATTGCTGTGGTAATGGTTTGACGATGAGCGTGTTGCCAATGAAAAGTATGTAAGATCATTGATTTATAGCATCATTTTGTCAAATTTAACTTTTCCATCAGGGAGACGTGTTTTGTAACTAAACTATAGAATTGGTCTTTTTGCTTTTCTCTTATTACTCATTAATTGTACAATTGTCTTTTATCAAGTTTCATTATTTGAGATTCTGCTCAACGTAATAAAGGGCGAAATCAAATCTGCCTGCAAGGTAAAGCATACTTATATAAAGTTAATGTATAGATGACTGATGAAAAAAAAGGTGACAGAAGAAATAAAAAATATTCAGTGCAGAGACTTTACGTTGAATAAGTGATATATGCTTAAATTAGTATATGGGAAGTGACATATGTTCGTTGATTTGAATTTTGAATCCCGACTTCTATAGTTTTGAATTTTTGTTAAATTTGTAATATTTTAGGATAATACTTCTAAGCCAGCGATTTCATGGACAAACGATTTCAGAAACTGTTGGCTGACGTTGATGGGGCAATATATTTTCAATTAAAATTGTGAGTTATATTTATAATATTTCAGTAGTTTTTGAAAAAGTAATGTTATCCAGAGCTCCGAAAAGCCCCTATAAATTCAGCTCTGCCTGACAGTTAGACAGTTTGTAACAGAGTTTTCTCAGGCTGTACATTAGTTTTCTCTGATCTTATGGCTTGAAGGTACAAAGGACAAAACCGCATTTTTTGTCAAAATGTCAATTTTTCTTTTGTACAATAGACCTTTCCCGAGTTACTGGATTTCTGAATCAGCGTGATTTTAGTGAGAAATTAAAAATTATTTGTTTTGCAGGCTCTTCTTGTTAACTGGTTTTCATTTTATAGCAGTTTGAATATCCCATTTTTTTATGAAAATAACATAAGCATATGCTATTTGTCCACTTAGAAATGTCCATTTTTTTCATAAAAACAAAAAAGAAATGTCCAATAGCATCTATCGCTTTTAAAATCGTTTGATGGATTAAAATACATAGTTTTTGGACTTTCAAACTTTTTTTCTTCTTATTTTAGATAAGTTTTTGTAACAAGGACCAACGTTGTATTGATTGAAATCGTATGTGTTGATAATAAACAATTTACAGACTTGTAAGTACAATTTACAGACCTGTTAGTAAAATCTTTTTTGTCTTACTGTTTTGTGGACAAAAGTACATATTTTGTACAACCAAAGTATAATCTTTATAACGTTTTAAACTTTTTCTTAAAAAAGTTATTCATTTTTTATTCTATATATTCGCTGCAACATTTATTGTTTTATATAAATCAATCTCAAAAAGACTTTTTAATGTTTAACGTTTGTTTTCGTTGTCGTGAAATAACTGTATGTTAAGGAACAAAAAAAGCTTTATTTTCTTGATTTTTAAAGTTATATCACCTTTTTGCTATTTTGAGCTTTGATTTTAAAGGTACATTTCCGCAAAGTTTCTTTTTTGCCTGATAGCAATGTCTTATTGATTCAAGTAAAACCTGAAAATGTCTTTTCACAATTCCTTTTTGATTTCTAGGTAAACTATATTTAGTAATTCTGTTTCCTTTTATAGATGATCATTTATTCTTGATGACACCAAAAGCTGATATTTCGCTTCATCATCAACTATCAAACGTTCCAAAAAATATATATGTTAGGTGCAATGGACAATTTTGTATGTTGAAATATGCACAAAACAAAAGAGAAACAGGCTACGTCAAAAAATACACAAATTAGTTGTTTTTACCATACGATGTTTGGATTATAAGTAAACTGTACGCTGTTATTTTATGGAGATATTGCTATATGATATAATCTAATTAAAAATTGTTTGTTTGTGTTGCACTTTTTAATTAAAATTCGTTAATTTTGTATAACTTTTGTATAATGAAATTTTTGGAATTTCAGTTCGCCCGAAATAAAAAATGTTTTCAAAAACTGTAAAACATCTTTGCGAAACGTTTGGTCTTTGCGAAATAAATTCATCGGAATAAATAAAAATTCGATTTAATCTTGTGTAGTTTCCCTAATTCATTTTTAATCTTATTATATTAAAATATAGTCGAAGGTCCTAATATACGGGTTTGATTTTGCGAGATTGATAGTTATATTTCAATATTGTACTTTTCTACTACATCTCAAGTCAACCTTATACTAATAGCTAAATTTTTATTACTTTTTAAACTACTTATGTCTGATTGTTTGTGTCGGATTCTACAGGAGCAGAGAAACTTAGTTACTAGTTTTATATGTTATTACCTGTAGCTTGTTGTTGTTTTTTGTCTTTTGTTTTGTCCTTTTCTTGCCTATCTTACGTGTCTCATTGACAATTGTCGTGATATTACGGACTACGAATCCAATCGAAGACGATCTTGAGTCCACCATCTTTAGCTTATTTCTAAATCTCATTATAAAAAAAGTGTGTTAAAAAATTACTAATTTCATTGAAACCACTTTGCGGTGATAATTTATATTTTAAAATTTTTGCCTAAGGTATTTAAAGGGCCCCTTGCACCCCTTACGGCCGTGCCAGTCATATTAATTTAGGAATTATTGTAAGTTTCTTATATTGTAACTTAGCTGATGGGGATAAATAATAATAATATGTGTTTTACCATTCTTACGAGATTAATTGAAATAGCTTCAATTTGAAAAGAATTAATAAACTTAAAAGCCCTGTTTACATTCAGATTTTTCTTAAACCAATCAGAAGATTGCATTTCTCTTTTCTGCAGAAGTTTCCCCTGACTGTAAAACACGCAAGGTACTATAGGACTAAACTTGAATGAATAATTTCTAGATTTTATTTTTCAGCTGCTAGATGTATTTTGCAATAGTACTTTGTTGGCTGCTTCTTTGTAATAAATTGTTTTAGTGAAATATTTAAAAGAATTATGTTGTCTTGTTCTTAATGAAATAATTCTTCTTTTTTCTGACATTGCAACGTAAGTATGGATTTACACACGCCGAAACTTAACTTAAGCTTCTTGATTGTAAGCTTCTTGATTGTAAAAAACTAACTTATACAAGATTAGCCCTTGAAATAGAATTTTTTAAAATCTTTCACTTAGGGTACAATGCAAGTAAGTTAATATCGCCTTTCATTGAATTCCGGTAGTTCCATGATTATAGTAAACATGGTCTGTCAAATTTATAAGCTTTTTATAAGATTTTATGAGAAATTGTGTTAATTTAACATTGGAAATATTTGAAAAAAAAACATACAATCGCAGTTGTTTTCTTCTGTCCCATGAAAATATGCAACTAAACTTCAAGTATCCATACCAAAGTAGACCGAAACTGCTCAATAAGTGAATTATCGCTCTATAGTAGACTAATATTTAGTCTATTTGGACCCCCGGTTTCACCGAAGAGGTCCTATAAATTCAGATGCGTTCGTCCGTCCGTAACACTCAGATCTCAGGAATGGCTCATTAGTTTTTTCTGATTTTTTGCATCAAGTTAATGCATCATAAACGTAGAAAAGTGACGAAGCCAGATATTTTTAGAAAACTCTTGTTGTCATGGAAAACGGGCTAAAAGGTCAAATTTGGCCCAAAAAATGTCATTTTTAAGAATATCTCAAGATCCGATCATTAATTTTTTTAATATTTTGCACAGAGTTAGAGGGTAATATATATTCAAAACTGACATAGGTGCCATATTACCGAAAACTTCTGTTTCTTTGAAATAGGGGTCAAAAGATCAATTTTTTGCTGTCTGTAAAGCTATAAATAGAAAACTGCTTAAATTTTATTTTAATGTGGTGTAGTCTTATTCCATTTGAAATTTATTATGAAATAGTCAGGGCATCATAAGTTTCGACCTGAAAAAAAATAGTATCAAGCTGAAACCCGCCAAAAAAAGCCCCATTAATCCCATGGGTGGTAATCCTGTTATTACTCTCCTTCGCTTGGGGTATTTGAGTAAAGGTACCCTGTACTCTTTCAAAAAATATTTTTTTCAAAAGTCCAAACTAATGCCATGGTTGAATCCCGAAAATGGTACTCAAAACTTTTTTTTCATATCTGATTCTTGAGATATTCGTGTTTAAAGGACCTAAATTAACCTTTTTTTACCGTTTTCAAATGACGTCAGCAAGCTGTCAGCATATTTTAAATCGTATTCATTATGTGCAACAAAGAGATCTTTTAAAACACTATCAAAAAAATATATTATTTGTTAGGTTTAGACATAGTGTTCAAGAGATATAGACATTTCGAATTACGAAAAAATACATATTTTTGCTGAGTCAGCAGTTTTTTAGTACTTTAAAACCTCTATTTCTCTTGAACGCTATCGTTAAACGCTATAAACAATACAATTTTTCGATAGTGCTTCAAAAGATCTATCTGTTGCACGCTATCCAAAATTATTTGAAAAAAATACTTTTTGAAAAAGTACAGGGAGTACCTTTACTCAAATACCCCTAGAGAAGGAGAGCAATAACGGGATTACCCCCAAGGGATTAATGAGGCTTTTTTTGGCGGGTTTCAGCTTGATACTATTTTTTTCTCAGTTTTGGCAGTATTTTTCATTATATGCTCTGACTAAAATCAAAGGTTTAATATCTCCAATGTAGTGCTTAATTTTTTATAAATTAATAACTTTTACCTTTTTTCCATCAATTGATACCTTCAATAAAGTATTGATACCGAGTATCAAACCTCATTACCTCGTTTCGGAAAGTATTCTCGACTATCTGGCTTTTTCTTTTGCTTTTTTTTCCTTATATATTTCTATTCCAAATTACATAAAACCTATAACATTCTCACACCAAAAGGCCTGTCCTAGGTAACCTTAGCGTAAACGCTATGCTAGCGTCTTTTACTTAGGCAGCAAGCCTGCGTCTCTCAAGACTGCGATAATAATTTTGTTTCTTTTCATGTTTTTTTCTCTTACGGCTCCTATGTTGTAGAAGATCAGCCACCTGTTCTCAAAAGACTTTCCTTTTCGCTTGTTTCTTTTTTAAAATACCTTTAGATGGCATAAATCTTAGATTTTCATGTCTTTTAGGTAACATTGACAGAAGTACAGTAAACAAACTACAATGTTTGTTTTGTTATTTGAGCATGTTTTATTTTTTTTAAAAAAAGGTCCTTAGCTGTAAAATCCGTGGTCTTTAAATTATAGCAAATAACTCGAGTTGCCCAAGGGAGAAAATAGAGGACCTTTGAAATTCTGATAGATGACACCTTGGTGATTCCAATGATACCACATTTTCCTTGTCAACTATTTTTTCCGGGTCAAAACCTTTGTTGACTGGACTATACGTGTCTGTAAGCTATATAAAAACAATAAAAACACTCACAGTATGATGATGGGCATTAAAAGGGGATTTTAAGAGTATAATTTTAAGCAAGATGAAACATGTAGATGATAAAAAAAATCAATCTTGATATTGTTCAATAAACATACAAATAAGTTCAATTTATTTCTAATAATTTCAGTGGAGATGGGGCTTATGTCGAATATTGTTTGAAGATAATTTCTACTATGCTTAGAGATGTTGAATAATGATTTTAAAATGGTACTTCAAATAACGTTGAGAATATATATGGTTTTATTGCTGAGGTTACAAAGTTCAAGCCCGTGTGTTAGTTTAGGAATAAGCAATGATGTAATACAATGTAATGTAAATGATGTAATGACCAGATTATAAACCAAACTTTGTTACCATTACCCTCTTCCACCAAAAAGATCCTTGCTTCCACCTACTTTACACCTGATAACACAAGGGACTAGTACACTCGTTCAACCTTAAAAAAATGACTTAACGTAATAAAAAATAAGACAAAGCTGAAATTTGCCACAAAGGTCTAAAAACATGTCAAGAACCACAAAAAAACAAGGAATCAATTACTAATGAAACCCTGGAAATATGAAAGAACTCTGTTTATAATTTGAAATCAACTTATTATCTGTCTATTAAGCATAAAATTGGGATAACTGCAATTGAAAATATCAACTAATACTCATAAGATAAGAATTAGTTTATTTTTTTTTTAAAAATCAAAAATTTAAAAATCCGTCACTACTATTCATTTATTTTTTGATGTTGCAACAATTGAGTCAACTAATAGAAACGGTTTTATTTGGCTATATAGCTCTTTTTAAAATCTACAATTGTGCAAAAAATGAGAATAAATTGATGATCCAATAATAAATACCATGAAAAGCAATTTATTCAAGTAAAAAAAATTGACCTATTCAAAAGAACCAGACTTTTTGGTAACATGGCAACTTCGTCAGTTTTAAATTTATATTACCCTTTTACTTTTCGAAAAATTTCAAAAAATATAATGGTTGGATTTTGAGATATTTTGAGATATGTCAATTTTTAGGCCAATATTGACCTTTTAGCCTCGTTTCCAGGACAACAAGAACTTTCAAAAAATCAGAAAAACCTAATGAAGGGATTCTGAGAAAAATGCGTTTCAGACGAATGAATGGTGCTGAATTTATGGGATCCCTTCGGCAAAGCCGGGGATAAAAAACTCCCAATCATTCCGCATTGAGGAACAACCCCAAACTGAAATTTTATAGAACAGAGACATTTTTAAATGAAGAACCCTGTCTTATAGATATTTTAAACAATGTTTACTATCAAAATAGTTGATTAGATTTCATTGGATACTGCTTGAAAAAATAGAATTTAAAAAGGTATTGCGTTGATCTATTTTTTGAAAAGATATCTTGACCAAACGCTGATGTAAGCAGAAAAGTGACAAAACGACCATATTTGGTCTTTGCAATGCCAATACCTCACGAGCCATACTTAGAAAACAGAAATATGATTTCAAGAAAAATCTTATGGAATAAATCATTTTGACAGTAAACAGCTTTTAAAGTATCAGTTACATAGGGTCTTTCATTTAAAATCATTCTGGTCTGTAAAACGTCTGTTTAAGGTGTTCATTCAATGCAGAATTATGGGGCTCTTTTTTGGTGGTTTGTGACAAATTTCAACTTTGTCTTATTTTCTACTGATTAAAAATATCCAACGACTGTACTAGACCTTAAATACTCACTTTTAAAATGTACAATGGTATAAAACTAAATATTCAATACAATAGAAACACTGATTTTATTCAAAAATTAAAAGTACAATTATTATATACATCTATCAACTATAAAATTATTTACCAATTAATTTATGAAATAAAAGATAAAAAATAGTACAATTCCGGAAGTAATTTCTCAACTAAGATTCATAAATTAAAGATTTAGTACATATTTAGTTGGGGCATAGTCACAAGAAAATACATAGTCTAAAAATTGTAAATTCATATATGTTAATGCAAAGCGTATTCGAAAAAGCGTATTCTGCGCGGATTAATTTTCGCGGTTTTCGGTTAATCCACTAAAGGTAGGTGCATTTCAACAAAAAAAACTTTTAATGAGATTTTTGTTCGATAATACTATCATTTTCAAGCCATCATGTCAACAAAATATTTATGACTTTCATATCAGATGAAAAATGAAAACATGCTGGGAATGTACCTTTTATTATTACGAATACTACAAAAATGAATTACAAAAATTTAGCAATAAATGATAAATGAATATAAAAATAAATGAAAATTCTTAATAAAATTTAATAATAAATTATATCTCAATAGAAAGATTTAAGATTAAATCAATTATTTACAAACCCAACTCTTGCAAAGCATTAATGAACATCAATACGTGGCAATGCAACGCATGCTGCAATCACTCGACCAATGTTATAAGCACCTTAGTAGAAAATATGATAATACATTAGTTGATTCAACCAATAATATACAACCTTTCTACCTGAGAATAAGAAAACCAAAATTGCGCAAAGAAATTATACTTAAAAATTGGATACCTATTTTAAAATTTAAAAAAATTTAAATAAAAAACTTACAAAAATTACAAAAATTATCTATTTTTATTAATTAACTATTTTTATTAATTAAGCTGCTAAACGTTAACATCTGCTAAAAAAATCAGCCATTTTCTATGCGTAGTTCCAAAGAAAATGATCTTTTTGAGTAAAAAAACCACCTAGTCCGAGTGTTGCCCAGACATATTACATGTGAAAGTTGAATTTCAAAGCTCTCTACCCATCGCTTGATAAATAAATCCTTAAAACCAACCTTGTGCATATGCTTTTATTTTGAAGCAATTTGAAGCAGCCCTGATATCACTATAGATCTCATAAATGTTTTCATATAACACCAATAACTCTTTACCAAGATCGATCGCAAAATGCGTACACGAACCTAAAAAGTAGTTTCAATAATAGTGAGTTTCATTCCTTTCATATTATTACTGATTTTGAACAAACTTTGTTTTAAAATATTATAATGAATAATTCAATTCTTTGGTTTCTGATATTCGCCATAAAAATATTGTAAGCACTTGATAAAATTTTAAGATTGGTAACAAATATTATTATATTTTTGCGAGAAATCGTATTGTATGTTGGGAGTCTTTCAAAACATAAAAAAATAAATCTGAATTCTTTATTTCGGCCAAAATTAGTAACCCCGACTATGTACTCTCGCGACCATAATTGTAGGGGGTCTAACAAAGAGGGGGCGTTGGAAATTCGATAAATGGTCTTGATTGGGGGTCTTAATAAATTGAAATGGGGTGTTTTAACAAAACAAAGGTTAATATGGGGGAGGGTGTTAATAGTTAGGGTGGGTGCAAGTGGGTGCAGGATAAACTAATGTCTAATGTATATTAGTTGTTATAGCCAATATTCTATGGTTTTATTATATAATTATAAATATTTCATTACACCAACTATGAATTTGTATAATTATACCATGAAATTGCCTAAAGAAAAGAATAATTGAAATCGATGATTTTGTTTTGTATCATTTTGTTATCAACAAAACTTTATTGCTGTTTTTTTTTAAAACAAATTGGTTTTTCTTTGTATCCAACTGTTCTTTGCTATATGTATAAATTTTAATATCGATTTAAAAGTACTTACTGTATTTAGGATTTACAAAAACTAACTTCAGCTGAGCAAATCATTTTTTTTAAATCAACAATATTACCTAACCTTGAAAACCAATACCTTGTTTAGCACATGCTATTAAATCCATTATGAAAGTTCTGACACGTGAAACAAAAGCATCTTCTATCCCACAATCCTTCATTCCATTTGCTACTAAACCTATCGCTTCTCCTAAATCATGTAGCCCTCCATATACTTGACGGTCATCGAATTCTTGAAAAGCTTTCTCAAATGCAACTGGAATCTGTTCAGCATCTTTAACGCATTGTTCGATTGAAACGTTGTGTAGATTTAAACCAATAAAAATGCCTCTAAATACTTGTACCCACTCTTTTTCTGTAGAACTTGACGTCACAATTAGGTTTGTACTTGATACAGATACAAATCTTTTATCAACTCTGAAAACAAATAAAAGTTTTCATAGTCAAGGTCATATTTGAGCAAGGTGCCACCTTCTTACGTAGAAGTTTTCATTATGATTTTTGGAAAGGTTAGTATATGGGGAATAAGAATATATCATATATAAACAAATTTTTAAATCAGGTAGTTGTGTTAATCCATGGAATTAGTGCAAAATGATACCAAATTCGGAACGGAAACTTACAACTATTTAAAAGAAAATTTTATTTTGGAATCGAGGGGAAAGAACTTTAAACTGGTTCGATAACTTTATATTTTTTTGTAATGTGCCAAAAAAAAGAGGTTCTAATATACGCAACTTTTTGTCATCAGAAAATAATGTTAACTATGAATTAAAAATTGTATAACTATGACCTTAAGAACACACAAAACAGTCGTATCATAAGAAAATCTATTTCATGAGAACATTTTATAGAATTAAAGCATAATGAATATTGCGTCGAAATCAAAGCTAGTTTTCTTAGAATTTGATAAATTTATGAGAATTAATTACTAGAATCTCATTATGAATTAAGCTTTCTATACTAAATAATGAATTTTCTAAGAAAACGTTTAAAAACTTGCCATGCTATTTTCACATGAATACAGAATTCATTGATCTATAGTTCCTGATATACTTCACTTATAGAGAGGATTATTTTATAAGATAAATACAAAAACTGTTAATTGGCAGATATATTTATTCCAACAATAACTTTCTGTTGTTGTGAAACAACTTTCACTATTATCAAACTTCAAAACAAACAAAATAGATTAAAGACGTCAGGATATAAATTTATGCACACGATGCATGGGACTTTCACTTTCGCTTTAACGATTCTGTAAACAACTTTTCCATGTTTACTTTTAATTAAAAAGATACAAGTTATATCAAATGGTTTAGATTTCACAAGCAAAATAGTTTAGAATCACCTTAAATATTCCCTTTAAACTTAAACTTTGGATATGAAATACTCACAGATACTTCACTTTATATGTCCCTCTTGGTAAGTACACATTAAACGTAGTTTCCCCTTCAGGTATAGCTTGAGATAAGGGATTTTGTGAACCCCCAACATAACTATAGTCTAAATAATCTTCATTGCTTTTACTGCTTTCAGGATAAACAGCTAAAAGAAAAAGAATATCGTTACAATTTAAAGTCCTTTTTTTGATCGTTTGTATGAAACCAACGAAGCAAACATGGTGCACATCTAATTGAGCATACTTTTAATTTTTGACTGTCCTTTTACCTTAATGTCTCAGCAGTATGTTTTATTCCTTTTTACCATTTTCATGTTTGCTTTTAAAAAGCTTTAAATGATTGGCCCTTCATTTCTATTGCATAACAGTACATGACTATTGCAAATACTGAAATAGAACATTTTCATCCAACAAAAACTGGTCCAATGAAACTTACAAGATTTTAAAATGATTAACATAGTCCTTACCTATCCAATCTTTACATGAAGCCTCGTCCACTGGCACTTTCCATGATGCAATAACTGTAGTTGAAAATGGTACAGAGGTTGGGTTGATGTGAAAAGTATGATTTGGATAGATTGTTAATAAATTAGAAGATGAATCAAGCTATAACAATAGTAGGAAAACTTTATTTCAAAAATTAATTTATAATCTTCCAAAGCAACAGTTAGAAATACTTTTTAAAACAAAAAAAAATCTTTAAAACAATAAGACTGTATTTTTAAGGTTTTAATTCATCTGTTTTAGCCAAAAATACTTATCTCTATTGAAACTATTTTCACCTCAAGATTTCCAAGATTTCCACCTCAGTAGTATTTTTACTACTGAGGTGTAAATCTAAATCTTTACCTCAATAAAGGTTTCCACCTCAATAGTATCCTATAAAAATTTGAGCCAAATTCTATGTGTAGTTTTTGAGATATTCGAATTTCAAATCTGCTAAAGAAAAGAAACCAAGAAGCAGATTCAGCTTTTAACAAAGTTTGGAGTTATTTTACTTTTAATCGGCGGAATCAAATGAGATGATTCTTAGCAGATTTATTGAAATCCAACTGCTTTTTACAATACATAGTAATACATACATAAATGCAAGTCTTCCAGGGCTACAACCTCTTACTAAAGTCTTCCAGGGCTAAAAATCTCTCCCTTAAGTAGTCCAGGGCTACAACCTCTCCCTTAAGTAGTCCAGGGCTACAACCTCTTACTAAAGTATCCCGGGGTTACAACCTCTCCCTTAAGTAGTCCAGGGCTACAAGCTCTTACTAAAGTATCCCAGGGCTAAAAACCTTCACTAAAGTAGTGGTTCAAGTTTGTATTTGTTTACTAATAATACTAGCTTTACTATTTGCAAAAGGTATGTGTTATACACACATGAATAAAGATTTATAGATCAACTTAAGTAAGTGAGTAAGTAAGTCTAAGACCGTATTTCCAGGAAGGACTAAGGCCGGTGCTACCTACTAGGGTTCTGAAGTATTTAAGGATCCCATTTGTGTGACTAAGTTCGGTTAAAGTTTGAACTAGCTCTACAGACAACAACATAGACTGCGGTTCTGAGGATACCAGAGCGGACTCAAACTCACTTAGTTCCGCATTTCAGCCTCTAAGTTGTTAGATTAAATTACATAGATTAGAGATACAAGCCACTACACTACACTTACTGCATTAACTGACCACCATCCTAAGTTATTTGATATTGTAGGTAAAGAAGAAATTGTATAATTGTTATTGCTAACTACTTTTTCCCAATTGCTCCATTCTGTATGACGATCTAACTGCCATAACTTGTAAAGTTGTCCCAAAGATGACACAGTGAATATCTGAAAAACATCAACAAGAAAAGTAGTTATCAGTGAGTATTTCCTATTTGTACCCTCGATTTATAGACTAGGAGGGTTTGTACCCTCGATTTATAGACAGTAAAAAAATATTCCAATTACAAGAACAAAATCAATCCATAATTACTTCATACGAAATAAACAAAATGTAAGAACAGATTATGTGGATGAAACAGTCAAATTTTGGCACATTTTGGCCTTTTCTTAACAATAATTAGAACTTTTCTAAAAAACTACCCTACCAAACCATTTAAATGAAGTACCAATTTCAACCTGGGAATTTAAATTATGCATGTTATGCATATGATGAGCATGGTTTGTTTGCACTTTTAAGATATCTTTCATTCATCAAATAAAAAAAACACGATCATTTTTCCTGAAAATTACAAAACAAAAATGTAAAAAATTTATCCACACAAGGTATCTAATTCTAATTAAAACATTTTAGTACAATTTTATGAGCAGTAAACTCCTACTCCAATCTGTATATTATGACCTACTTCAATCCCAAGGTGTATATTATGACCTACTTCAATCCAAAGGTGTATATTATGACCTACATCAATCCCAAGGTGTATATTATGACCTACTTCAATCCCAAGGTGTATATTATGACCTACTTCAATCCCAAGGTGTATATTATGACCTACTTTAATCCCAAGGTGTATATTATGACCTACTTTAATCCCAAGGTGTATATTATGACCTACTTCAATCCCAAGGTGTATATTATGACCTACTTCAATCCCAAGGTGTATAT
>JAYJMI010289962.1:0-17388 GCA_036873855.1 Sarsia tubulosa
ATTTCTGCAAGTAGTGATTGTTAATAGCTATTATCTCAGTTTCTCTACAAAATAGCTTCTTTCGTGCAAAGCTCTCTGATATAAATACTGAATGAAATCATTGTGATGTTGATCCTTAGGTAATTGCTGATAGCGATCGGCATGCTGCCAAAACTCACCTTGGAAGTTCTGCGGATCATTGCCCACCCTTGGCATAACCAGTAAGCCATTAGCGCATTGCCAATCACGCGTTGTGACAATAGATTTTCATAGGCATTTTTTTCCCATTGCGCCGTCAAATTCCAATCGTCTGTCACGTCGTGATCATCAAAGATCATATAACAGGGAATATTTGCCATTAAGCGTTGTACTTTTACCAATCCCTTACGAAAGGTTTGCATCGTTGCGTATTCAGCTTGATATAGCGCTTGAAGTTCAGGCTCAATCTCTGGTTCGGGCAAAGTGATTTCATCCCAGAGTTTAGGGGACCAAACCAAGAAATACATCGCCATAGTTTCAGCAAAGCTGATCAAGTGATTATTGGCACTTGTACTGGTAAAAATGGGTTCACTGCTTGTTTTCCCCCAGCGGGAAGTAACTGTGACGCGGGGGAGTATCGCTTCACGGCGGTAGAGCATATTGTTTAAGGCGTGGAGCTCTGAGCTATTATCAAAAGAAGCATCGCTAAATTTTTCATCATTCAAACCTAAAAGCTCAATCACTTTATGGATAGCCAATAACATTGGCCCAGCAACGTGATCGGCATAAATCTGATCGCCACTTAAGATTAAAAGTGCTGGCCTATTATCCACATCACTATAATGGCTTAAAAGCTTTTCATCACCTGCAATTAATGAATCGTCAGCACAATGATGCGGATTGCGGCACGAACCATGTAATAAATGAGTCACGGTTTTTGCAATAAAAAATGAAGGTCGCTGCCCTGCTGGATAGTGCAGCGCCGGTATCAATTGTTGTAAGTTTCTCTCTTGTTCTGTGGAGTCTACCTTGAGTGATAAATCGTAGGTTAACAAAATATTTTCAGGGAATTCATGTTGAATATTTAACAAGTGAACTACAGCGCGCTTTCCCACTTTGAAATGGCTGATATGCGTTGAAGAAAGGTCACATTCTAAAATAACGCTCTCTTGATCATAACATAAGAAACGCCCTTGACACTCTTGATAGCTAACCCACCATAGTACAAATTGTTGCCGATCTACTTTACGTAAGATAGGTCCACATATGATATCGTTATTCACTAATAATCTCTTTCATCCTCATACGTTCATCGCAGCCTGCACAAAGCTTAACTCAGCACTTAAATCAGTAACAATAGATTTATTGGCTCACCAAACAATGCCTCATCAAACAATGCCTCGTCAAACAGTAAAGGCGCGGGTTATATTCAACATCTTTGAAAACAATAATCCAATATTTATCCATAACTCGATAAATATAAATAGCGAGCCATGCTAGCCACATAGATATACCATTGGTATGCGCAGTGTAACAGAAAAAACATAAATGGAGATCGATAAAAGAACGCCGAACTATCCGTCAATAGCCCAGAAAAATGAGTACTAAGACGATGGCGGCTTGGTGCAAAAAAAGAGTAATAATGACCAGTGTGACAGCCAGCATCACCGGCACATAAAAAAGTACTGGAAACACACTAGAACTGAACTGTAAATAAACAGAATTCTATGGGGAAATTGATTCGATATAGTTTTTTAGCAACTCTGTGGCTGTTTCTTTATCTAAAGGTCGGCTAAAAAGATACCCTTGATAGAAATGGCAGCGGTGTTGTTTCAAAAATAATAACTGATTGTCATATTCCACTCCCTCCGCAACCACGCTCAAACCTAAGTGCCTTGCCATGACCATCGTCGTTTCAACAATGGCGGCATCATAACCATCCCCTGGTACGCCACCGATAAAGGACTTATCTATTTTAAGGGTTTTAATCGGTAAATATTTCAAATATGCGAGAGAAGAATAGCCTGTACCAAAATCATCAAGGGCAATATTAACGCCTAATTGGTTAATTTCTTCCATCTTTTCAACAGTACTTCCTATATCGAACAAAGCCACATTCTCGGTAAGTTCCAGCTCAAAACAGCCTGGCGGTATATTGAACCGCTGTACGCACTGGGCGACTTCCGACACAAATTTATCTGATTTAAATTGATTGGCACTCACATTGACAGAAACACATAAACCTTGCACTCCTAAGTCTAACCAATCTCTTAATTGCCGTGCTCCTTCAACTAAAACCCAAGAACCGACATCAACAATCAAGCCATTTTCTTCTAAATGTGGAATAAACTCATCCGGCGGTACAATCCCCCTTTCAGGATGTATCCAACGAATCAAAGCTTCCACTTTTACCACTTTCTCATCATTGACATCGACTTGAGGTTGGTAATAAAGTTGGAATTGATTTTGTTTCAATGCCTGTTCTAATTCTTGCTCGATACGCTGTTGCTGTAATTGTTCTTGTTCAAATTCAGAATCATAAAACTTAACCGCATTACCACCTCTATCCTTAATACAATACATCGCGGCATCCGCTAATTGTAATACATCAATTTGCTGCATTTTTTGTAGACTAAAGACAACAACTCCAATACTCGCCGTAATGGCGACAGGTGTTCTCTCTTTTGGACTGTTTCCTTCAATTGCGATACGCAGTTGCTCTGAAAGCGCCCTCATATGCAGCTCAATCGCCGCCTCATCTTGTGAGTCAAAAGATAGAAACACCACGAACTCATCACCGCCTATACGGGCAATATCTATTTTTTCACCATTGAGGACCGTTTGGATTTTTTGACTCACATTTTTTAAAACTAAATCGCCAATTAAGTGACCGTGAATATCATTAATTTGTTTAAAATGATCCAAGTCGACGTAGAGGATTGCGGCAACAGAGGCTGGTACTTTAACGTTAGAGGCTAAGTTCTCTATATACTCCAGTAGCATACGACGATTCCCTAAACCCGTTAGGGAATCTTTGTACGCCATTTGAGTGATATACAATTCAGATTCCAAACGCGCGGTAATATCCGTCAACGTCCCCGCTATACCGCAGTAATCACCCACTTCGTCCTTAAATGGACGGCAGGACAATTCATACACTCGACAGCGGTCATCGGCACATGTCAATTTTATATTTTCACTCATTTGCAGCAATTCACCTTTCAACATCCTTTGAAAAGATGCCAGACAATTTGAGCCGTCTTGTTGTTCAAAATGTACTGCGAATGGCTGCCCTATTGTCGCGTTAATTAAATACCCTGTATTTTCACTCCAGGCTTTATTTAAAAAAGCCCAGTTGAATTCGTGATCAATTTGAAAGACAACATCCCTCAAATGATCGACTAAATCTGCATAACGCCTTTCAGATGTTTGCAGGTGCTCGATCAACCGATGGTGGGCTTGAGAGAGAGCTTCGTTAGCATGTAATTCTTGAGTTTTAGATAACATTATCGCTCCAACATCGTCAAAATATCGGTTGAACAGACCACCTGACTATAGAGTGGCATAATCTCATTTAAGTAGTAATTTTGCTCGAAAGCCGTTCTACCTAAAATACAATCTGAAAGCATAGTGACTCGATACCCTAAGTCCATTGCTTCTCGACCTGCTGTATCAATGCATAAAGATGTAACAGCACCTGCGATCATGATATTTCTTATTTTTTTTTGTTTTAACAGAAGTGACAATTGCGTATTGGAGAAGCAATTTAGACCACGTTTACCGGGGAGAGAAAGTATTTTTCCAGAGATATTTTTGATGGCATCGATGGTTTCGACGCCCTCTTGATTATCTTTGAAAGCCCCTTTGTCTTTTATCAGCTTTAGGATCCCTACCGGGTCACTCAATTCACTGTAATCTGGGGTGAAATGAATAGGCGTTTCAACAATCAATAAATCAGTAGGCAACAACGCTTCAATAAAACGTCGGGTATGATGTAAAACGGATTGAACTTGATCTCTGTCTTCAAAAACATGATTGAGAATACCCGTTTCTGAGAAGTAATCGTTTTGAAATCCGATGAGCAGCAACGCAGTATCTTGTGCTTTCATATAGCGTCCCTCCTTTGCTAAATAGGTTATTCCCTGTGAAGATAAAGGCCCATCATTAACGGCCTTAGATTGTGGCTTTGCTCAAAAACCAACCGATTGCAATATTAGTATAGCTAACAAACTCGAAGTATCGAGCTCAAAGGTTAAGAACATAAAACTTTTATTGTTCATCACAGGATTGCTTCTATTACAAATACCACTTATGATACGGCCACGTTAGTCGGGGGGCCCTTTGGGGCTGAGATGGTAATGATTTTTTACATTACTGGACCCGCTGAACCTGATCCAAATCATATTTGCGTAGGGAACTAACTTGATCCATACAATGTCACTATTGTTTCAGGTTATCCACGCGAATTAGGAGTAATTTTGTGGGTAACATAGATTCAACTAATAATAGTACACTGTCCTCCCTTCATTTACCGAACACCCCTATCGTATTAACGATTGCCGGCTCAGATAGTGGCGGTGGCGCAGGTATCCAAGCAGATATCAAAGCGATCTCAGCAACCGGAAGTTACGCTTGCTCTGTCATAACAGCACTCACCGCGCAAAACACCTGTGGCGTACAAGCGGTTTACCCTATCGATCCTTCATTTATTGAACAACAGTGTGATGCCGTTTTCTCTGACCTAGCTATTGATGCTGTCAAGATCGGTATGCTGGGTGATGTAGCAACGATTAAAGCCGTTGCAGCTGCGATTAAAAAACATTCACATAAATATGTCGTCCTCGACCCAGTGATGGTGGCTACAAGTGGCGATTTACTGTTAGAAAACAATGCTATTTCTACCTTGATAGATGAATTGCTTCCCCTCGCCGATGTTATTACACCTAATATGCCAGAAGCCCTTGCACTATTGGGAATGGATACTAAAAACATACCGCAATCCCCTCAGCAAGTATTGTCCATCGCACATGATATTTTAGGTCTAGGCTGCCAGTCAGTATTGGTTAAAGGAGGACACCAATCAGGCAGTTTAAGCTTAGATTATTGGGTCAGTGCCGAGCGTGAGCACTCCTTTAGTGCCGAGCGAATCGCCACTCAGAATACCCACGGTACAGGCTGTTCGCTCTCATCTAGCATTGCTTCTTACCTTGCTCAGGAACAGAGCCTATACCAAGCCATTGAACAGGCAAAATCCTATATTACGCAAGCGATAGCCTGTGCTGATCAGCTTAATATTGGCAGCGGCTCCGGCCCAGTACATCACTTTTATCAGTTGACCGTGAAATGAGCGTCGAAGTTACACTCAGTGGCGCCACCCTTCGCTATCAAACGGCCAAAAGAGATACCTTTTCTAACTTAGCCTTGACATTACCTGCCGCTAAGTGGACATGTATTCTCGGCGCAAGTGGCTGCGGCAAAACCAGCTTACTACGACTACTCGCCGGTTTAATTCCAACAAAGCATCATATTGAAGCAGATATCCGTTGCAGTGATAATTTATCGATAGAGCAACGTATCGCTTACATGGCGCAGCAAGATTTACTGCTGCCTTGGTTATCGTTGATTGAAAACGTCTGTCTTCATTCTCGTTTAAATAATACGACGCCAGAAACGGCACTCGCAAAAGAATTATTGGTAAAACTGAAATTATCAGGTAGCGCAGACCTCCCCCCCGATCAACTTTCTGGAGGGATGCGACAACGCGTAGCGTTAGCGAGAACCCTAATGCAAGAAACACCAATAGTATTAATGGACGAACCATTTTCTGCCCTCGATGCCGTCACCCGATATCAACTGCAAGAAACAGCCTCTCAAGTATTAGCAGGCAGAACCGTTTTACTGATTACCCATGACCCGCAAGAGGCATTGCGTTTGGCCGATCAACTTTACCTGTTTGATGGTAAAGGTCAATTACAGGCATTAGATTTACCTCAGAGTACACCGCCGAGAAAAGTGGATGCTCAACTCGGCGAGTTCCAACAGCAATTGTTGGCCAAACTGCAGCTTTTTCAGGATGAAAATAATCATGACTAAACTTAATCAGCCATCGACACCTTCATCTTTCTTCGATAGTTCTACCTTCCGTATTATCACAACATTAACAGTAATTTTTTCTCTGTGGCACGGTACCGTCGTCATCTTTGACATGCCGCCCTTTATACTGCCACCGCCTTTATTAGTGCTGCAGAAGCTGCTTTCCAGTTATTCACTACTTTGGCATCACAGTTTAATTACCATGAGTGAAATTGTACTTGGATTATTACTCGGCCTATTTATGGGACTGTGCTTTGCCTTACAAATGCTGATGTTCAAACCAGTACGTCGCTGGCTGCTCCCCGTTTTGGTCGCCAGCCAAGCTATCCCAGTATTTGCTCTGGCCCCTATCCTGATGCTGTGGTTCGGCTATGGTATGACCTCTAAGGTTATTATGGCTGCGCTGATTATATTCTTCCCGGTAACAACCACCTGTTTTGATGGACTGAGACATACACCTTTAGGTTATCTCGATCTCGCTCACACAATGGGGGCCTCTAAGTGGCGTCAACTTTGGCACATTCGCCTCCCTGCTTCCCTGCCGTCTCTCGCGTCAGGGATTCGCGTCGCCGCAGTCGTCGCCCCTATTGGCGCCGTAGTCGGTGAATGGGTTGGCTCCTCAGGGGGACTTGGCTATTTAATGCTACAGTCCAACGCCCGCATGCAAATAGCTGACATGTTTGCCGCCTTATTTATTTTGGCACTGTTTTCTATTGCTCTTTATTACATCACTGATTTGCTACTAAAACGTTTAATCCCTTGGCACCAGGAACAACCGGGCCACTAACTGAGAGTATTTAAAATGAAAAAAGTATTTGCCTCACTAGCACTTATATTACTGAGCCAGCAAGCGCTAGCGCAAAAAGTGACACTTATGCTGGATTGGTTCGTCAATCCAGATCACGGACCAATCATCGTTGCCAAGCAGAAAGGGTTATTTAAAGCGCAGGGCTTAGATATTGAAATCCAAGAACCCGCTGACCCAAGTACGCCACCAAAATTGGTAGCCGCCGGCAAATTTGATCTAGCAGTGACTTATCAACCACAGTTAATAAGAGACGTGGTCGAGGAATTACCATTAACCAGAGTCTCTACCTTAATTGCCACACCGCTTAATACGGTGATGGTATTAGCCGATAAAAACTACACCTCACTCGCGGACTTAAAGGGCAAGAAAATTGGTTACGCCTTTGACGGCGGCTTAGTCAACGCGACAATCGGAACCATGTTAGACAAGAATGGCATCAGTATTGATGACGTTGAGCTCGTTAACGTTGGCTGGTCACTGTCCGCTTCCCTAGCGAGTGGTAAAGTCGATGCAATCTACGGCGCGTACCGTAATTTTGAAATGCACCAACTAGCGATGGAAGGTTTCAAAGGTAAAGGCTTCTACTTAGAAGAAGAAGGTGTACCTCCCTATGATGAACTGATAGTCGTCGCTAACAGTAATAAAATTGATAAAGAGATGATCAGCAAATTTAACCGTGCACTAGAGCTTGCGACACAATACACCGTGAACCATCCCGATGCAGCATGGGATCTGTTTAAGTCATACGATGACGGTGAAAAATTAGATACCGAATTAAACAGACGCGCTTGGAAAGATACCTTAGTACGTTTTGCATTGCGTCCACAAGCTGCGGATAAAGCGCGATACGACCAATATGCTCAGTTCTTATTTGACAAAGCCGTGATCAAGACAAAGCCCAACGCTGATCACTATATCTTAGATTAATCAAACGAGGATAGACGATGAAGCACCAAGATTTAATTGCAGGCCGTCAAGCGCAATGGGACCTTTATACCACGCATCCTTTTGTACGTCAGTTGGGAAAAGGCACTTTAGAAAAGCCTTGCTTTCAGCACTACTTACAACAGGATTACCTCTATCTCATACACTACGCTAGAGCTTTCGCCCTGGCTGTATTTAAAGGGAATAACCCTTATGAAATGCGCAAAAGTATGCCTTCATTATCCGGCTTAGTGGAACATGAAATTGCGCTGCATATTGATTATTGTCGTGAGTGGGGCTTGGAAGAAGCCGATATTCTGGCGATTCCTGAAGGAGTTGCCACTATCGCTTATACGCGCTATTTAATTGATGCTGGCGCCAAAGGTGATTTGGCCGATTTATATGCCGCTCTGGTGCCTTGTGCCCTAGGGTATGCAGAAGTCGGCCAATGGCTAACAAAACCAGGTAATAGTGAATATACGAATAACCCTTATGCCAATTGGATTGCGTTATATTCAGGAGAGGAATATCAAAAATCCGCCTACGATACGACCGCCTTTTTTGATGAGTTAATTGCGGATATCGAGATCGACTCACAGAGAGGTCAGCGCCTGCAAAGCCACTTCACTACAGCAACCCGAATGGAAATTGCATTTTGGCAGCAAGGGCTTGACCAAAGCCTATAAAACTTATCAGAGCAGTCAATCTCGGCTGCTCTGATATATCCCGCTCCTCCTAAGTACTAAATTTCTTTTATTTTATCTCTCCCAAAAAGACAAAGCTTTCACCCCTCTGCCACCGCAGGTATAATCCATTTTTTATTAATCGCTCTGGCAGGACACTCATGACTGTTCGTACACGTATAGCTCCTTCTCCAACTGGTGACCCGCACGTCGGCACCGCTTATATCGCTTTATTCAATCTGGCTTTCGCCCGTCAACACGGTGGTAAGTTTGTATTGCGTATTGAAGATACCGATCAAACTCGCAGTACCACGCAATCCGAAAAAACGATTCTGGATTCCCTGCGCTGGTTGGGTCTAGATTGGGATGAAGGTCCAGATGTCGGTGGTGAATACGGCCCGTATAGACAGAGTGAACGCAAAGATATTTACGGCCAGTACGCTGAGCAACTAATTGAGCAAGGCGATGCATTCCGCTGCTACCTAACGGCAGAAGAACTGGATACTATTCGCGCGCAAAGACGTGAGCAAGGACTACCAGCGGCGATGCAGCAAGCCGCACTGGCACTGTCCGATGAAGAAATAACCAAACGACAAGCAGCTGGAGCACCCAGCGTCGTCAGGATGAAAATACCTACCGAAGGACAGTGTGAATTTGATGATATGCTGCGCGGTAAAATTGAGATCGATTGGTCGATGGTCGATGCGCAAATCCTGTTAAAGTCTGATGGTATGCCAACTTATCATCTCGCTAATGTGGTGGATGATCACTTGATGAAAATCACCCATGTCATTCGCGGCGAGGAATGGATCAACTCGGCCCCGAAACATCAATTACTCTATAAATATTTTGGTTGGGATATGCCAGTACTTTGCCATATGCCGTTACTGCGAAATCCGGACAAATCTAAACTTTCCAAACGTAAAAACCCAACGAGTATTCTATATTACCAACGCATGGGCTTTTTACCTCAAGGCCTACTGAACTATTTAGCCCGTATGGGTTGGTCAATGCCTGATGAAAGAGAGAAATTTAGCCGCGAAGAAATGTTTGAAAACTTCGATATTCAGCGTGTGTCCCTAGGCGGCCCTATCTTCGATCAAACAAAACTCAGCTGGCTCAATGGTCTATGGCTACGCGAAAATTTATCGACATTGGAGTTTGCACAAGAGTACCAAAAATGGGCGTTAAACCCAGAATATTTAATGCAAATAATACCCTTGATTCAACAACGCGTAGATACGTTATCTGATGTCGCTCCGCTGGCTAGCTTTTTCTTATCGGGTATGCTTAATCTCAGTGAAGAAGATTTTGCACATAAATCACTAGAACTAGAGCAAATTCGTAAAATACTACAGTTTACAGTATGGACTTTAGACGTCGAAACAAACTGGGATAAAGATCATTTATTTGCAGAGTTAAAATCATTAGCAGATAACATGGAAATTAAAGTACGTGATTTCTTATTCCCACTGTTTATTGCTATTGCGGGTACTAACCAAACAGTATCCGTGATGGATTCTATGTCTATTTTAGGTCCGGATATGAGCAGAGCCAGACTTAGACATGCACTGAATACCTTAGGTGTTGCCTCTAAGAAAGAAGCGAAGCGCTGGGAAAAAGAATTTAGAGCACTTTAATCCCGCTCGTTATCGTTCATTTAAAATGGGCTGATTAATCGCAATTACTCAGTCCTTTTTAATCGATTCACCTCGTCTCCACGCCGTCTATTGCCTTGAAATCAGCTTCTGAGACAAGCTCATCTGTTTTCCGAGACCCTAGGCTGTTTTTTTTCAATATATTAACGGTTAACTATTGATTTAAATCTCTAATATGGCAGAATACGCGCCACCTTGAAATGATTTTGATATGGGGCCATAGCTCAGCTGGTAGAGCGCAACGCTGGCAGCGTTGAGGTCAGGAGTTCGACACTCCTTGGCTCCACCAAATCATCTCACATTCTTTTGGGGCCATAGCTCAGCTGGTAGAGCGCAACGCTGGCAGCGTTGAGGTCAGGAGTTCGATCCTCCTTGGCTCCACCAATCTTTTTTCTTCTGTATACATTTAAAAATACTTTATTATTCTTCGTTCACTATCCTTTTCCTTTACTCTCTTTTTGACCTCCTCCTATTGCCCTCTCTAAATTTTTGGATAACTCTCAGCGACCGCTGCTACACCCTTTAATCTGTACCAAAGACTCTGCATCCTCGGTAAATAGCACCATCAGCTTTAGTGATTAAATTATTATATTTTTTTGTTAAGCCATTTTTAGCAGCTCCCCAACAATCGGCTAAACTACTATTAATATCGGCTAAAGAACGGCTGAATAACACTTTATGTAACACCTGTTATTACACTTGTGCTGAAAGTCTCTGCACAGTGGCTTACATCCGTCTCGGTATTAAACAATGACAAGGGAACAAAAAGTCATTTTGTTGAGTTAACTCTGAAACTTATAGAAGGAGCTAGTGCGATGTTTCATTTGGGCATTAATTTAGGTCACGACAGATCTGTCGCCATCGTTAAAGAAGGTAAACTTATTGCCGCGATTGAACAAGAACGACTGGATAGATTAAAACACAGCATCGGATTACTACACCAATCACCACTGCCCAATCAAATTCAAATCCCCTTCGAGTCCATTCAATACTGCTTAGACAAATTACAAATACCCTTAACCGATATCAGTACCATCACTGCCAATATGCCAGGCACTGACCATTCAATTGATCTTGTGCGCCGCGCACTGCCCAGTGAACTACACACAAAAATACATCAAATTCCCAGTCACCATCTTTCACACGCATATTCTACCTATTGGCCCAGCGGTTTTGATCAGGCAATTATTCTCTGCGTCGATGCTTCTGGATCGAGCCGACAAGGACTGACTGAATCATTTAACTTGTATCTTGGGGAGAACGGCACTATCACTCCGTTACATAATGAGTCTTGCATTAGCCATTTAGCAGAGCTGTCTACGCTCGGATTCCTCTATGAATTTATCAGTAAAAAAGCAGGCTTTGTCAGCCAGATTTCCGACAACATTAGTATTGCAGAATCGGGAAAATTGATGGGACTCGCCTCCTTTGGCCAAGCTCAAAGCGGCTGGTGTGACTGGATAAATACCACTGAAGAAAGTTACTCAATTAAAATCAACAGCTATGATATTGCACTGGAAGTCGCTTCGTTAACTAAACTGTTCGATCAGAGCACAGACAAGGATTACCTTAAACCTTACATTGTGGATTTAGCCTTCAAAGTTCAACAGACCCTCGAACAAGCACTGCTACACATTATCAGCCTAGCGATAAAAAACACCGGGATTAAGAAAGTATGCCTTGCGGGAGGGGTCGCGCTAAACTCAGTCGCTAACTATAAACTGCTGCAAGAGCTACAACTAGATGACATCTTTATTTTCCCCGCCGCAGGGGATAATGGGATTGCCGCTGGTAATGCCTACTGGGCTTACGCCTGTATCGAAAAAGGTGAGAAACGACCAAAATTAACCCATGCAAGTTTAGGAAAAAGCTATAGTGATCAACAAATTGAACAAGCATTAAGACAGCGAACAGACATTACTTATGTCAAGCTCAGTGAGCATGAGACCGTTAAAAGATGTGCCGAAAAAATCGCAAACGGCTCTATTGTTGCGCGTTTATCAGGGGGCTGCGAATTTGGCCCGAGAGCACTCGGCAATCGATCGATTATCGTAGACCCGACCTTCAATAAAATAAAAGATGTGCTCAATCTAAGAGTGAAGTTTCGAGAGAGCTTTCGCCCTTTCTCCCCTGTCATTCCTTTAGATGCTGTGACTGATGTGTTTGAACTACAGACAGCATCCCCTTTTATGTTACTTATTTCTACCATTAAAAAGGAATTTCAAACAATTCTACCGGCGATTACCCATAACGACGGCACTGGCCGAGTACAGACTGTCGATCCCGAAAACAATCCTTTTTTCTACGCTCTAGCGACAATGATGCCCTCCATTAGAAAGGGCCCCCCTGTTATCCTTAATACGAGTTTCAATATCGCCGGCCAACCTATTGTAGAAACGCCTATAGACGCCTTACAAACTTTTTCAGACACTGATATAGATTACTTATCGATCGAGAACTATTGGGTAGAAAAAAAACACGTCAGCGCTAAGAGCTATAATGATCATTTACAGAATATTCAACAAGCGGAAACACCACAGCCATTATCGAAAAAAGGCTTTTCACTAGACGACTTGATGAAGGAATTAGATAACGCGGTTTTTCATCAAACCCCTTCTGCCCATTGGAGCTCGAGTGAAATATCTCAGTTCTCTCAGCTCTATGCGCGCTATAAACAATTCTCTCAAAAAACAACTCACTCTCCCTTAGGGAAAAATTTTTCTGCCTTGATTGACAACAGAGTGGTTATTTTTCTCGATCCAACAGCCACATCAGTCATCAAGTGTTTACAGCATTCATTTTCTGATAAAACCTATTCATTCACTGAACTGCAACTGATTTGTCTACAGCTAAATGGCCTTAATGAAGAACTTGAACAACTGAGAACATCCCTACACTTAAGCTGTAAAGAGTTCATCATTAAACGCCAGTGGGCTGAACAACAATTAAAACAAATGGGATTGCAGGGGCAACCATTGGCGAAAATAGAGAATCAAGTTAATCAACTAACAACTCCCGCCAAACAACTTCTAGAGCAATTCAATAATGAAACATTTAATATAAGTCATGTTTTGAGTAAGGTTTACCAGCAAATAGCGAGTGCACAATACAATGAAGAAAATATATGCCAGCGACTAAATATTAAAAACTTACAAGATATCCAAGCCACTTACTTACCTTACTATGAGAGACTCCTTTTAAAAAAGACAAAACTCGATAACCTCATCAAACTGTTTTTGATTCAAGCCCCTCTCTCTATCACTGAACTAGACAACCTTTTCGATCAAAAGAGCCAATCGCTACTCTTCCATCTAGGCATCTTAAATAATAATAAAAATACTATTACTTCCAACATTTCACTTTATGTTTGCAATGGATTTTATCTCGCGACCGATCACCGCTTTCTGTTCATGCATCAAGCAAAATTGAATGAGAGCCCTGTGATGTATATTGGCCGCGACAGTGCAGGTTTAAGCTATACCGCCCCAAGATATTATTCTGCACATACCTTAGACCTCTGTACGGGGTCGGGCATCCAAGCTATGACAGCCTCTCGCTATTCTAAACAAGTGACGGCCATTGATATCAACCCGAGAGCTATCCGTTTCAGCCGCTTCAATATTCAATTAAACGGTATAACCAATATCAGGACATTGCGTGGTAATTTATACGGCCCAGTCTCGAAGCAAAAGTTCGATACTATTTTAGCCAACCCTCCTTTTGTCCCCAGCCCCGCACAAACATTATCCTTTCGTGATGGAGGGAAAAACGGAGAACGTTTACTCGCACAAATCATTAAAGAAGCCCCGCTACACTTAACTGATTCAGGCAGAGTTTTTATTGTCACTGACTTAGTTGATGTCGATAGCTATCAGCAAAAATTAGCCCTTTGGTGGCCAGAAGAAAACACTGATCGTTTAATCTTGAAAACAGCCGATCGAAACGATGTATTATTTAGCGTTCCTCATTGCCACTACCCCTTTGAGCAAAGCTATCAAGACTACAAAACAGAGTTAATTAATTGGATTAATAATTTTAAAGCAGAAAAAATGAAGGCTGTAAATTTTGGCTACATACTCATTGTAAAACAGCAAAAACACACCAGCTATACCTGTAAAACCATTAGTAATCCAGATAAGCCTATCTATCTTTCTAGCAAAGAATTTTTTGATAACAAGAAACTACTACAGATGTCGGACGCAAAAAATATCGTACTTTCCATCAATAGTGACCTAAAAGTCCAACATGAAACGACATTCAACAACGACAGTTGTGGTGATGAGTACTTCCTCATATCCCAAGATAATCCTTATCTCAGTAAATATAAAATCACTGCATCCATTTACGAAATATTACTTGGCATCAGTCGTACCCAAACCTATTTATCGACATTGGAAACCTCTGATATCATCTATAACTTGATCGATAAAGGGATTTTGCAAGTGCATTTATCTTCACAAACATCCGATAACGTCATCACCTTACAAGATAAATCATTGCATACTAAGATAGCAGCGACGGAGAATGGCAGTACTTCAATCAATCAGGAGTTAATTGAGTTTGAAACGAAAACAACACCGACCTGTCTGACATCGTATTTAAGACAATAAGGATGATTAAAAATCAATCCCGAGGATAAACCTCTCTATGCCAATCCATCCATTTAGGCGTAGAAATAATCACTATCAATGGCAGCAACAGCACTAAAATCACAACAGCGACGGCAATCGGTGCCACTAAATTTGATTGCTGGATAAGGGCTACAATCAGTGCTGCTCCTGCCATTTGAATAAAACCTAATAAAGCAGATGCAGTACCGGCTCTGGCAGAGAACTCAGCGAGGGCGATGCTCGTTGCTGGGCCAAGCAACATTGAGAAACCAATGCTCAAAGACATAATAGGTAACATAAAGCCAAAAGCAGCGACCGCACCCGAAGTAGGCACCGTCCAATAGGAAATAAGCAGTAATACCGCTCCTAGAGACATAAAGCCCAATGCAATCTTCACTACTGCCTTGTTCCCTTTTCGCGCAATCAGCACCGGCGTCACAAAACAACAAATAATACTCGTACAAGCATTTAAGCCAAAGAGTAAACTGAATGTAATAGCTGAGATATGTAAGTGTTCTATCAACCACAAGGGCGCATAACTGACGTAACTCAATATAGATGCCATCGCAGACATACAACAGAGTGCGTAAAAAATAAATCGAGGGTTCATTAACACAGGCTGGTATCGGCGCCACTTATATAATTCAGTTTCCATTGTCACTTTGCCTTTACTCATGGTCTCAGGCAACCACAAATAGACCATCAGCAATATGATACTGGCATAACAAAACATAAAAACAAAGGTAGAACGCCAACCAAAATAGGCCGCTAAAACACTGCCGAATGTGGGAGCTAAAGCGGGAATAACACTAATTGCCCCATTGAGGTAACTGTAAATTTTTCCTGTTCGCGCATAGGAAAAACTATCTCTAACAACGCTAAAAATAACAACAGAGATAGCGCAAGAAGCGAGCCCCTGTAAAACACGGGCTATTTGCATAGATGAAATATCAGAGACCATTGCAGCCATAACACTGCTGGCAATATACAAAAGTAAACCGTAGAGCGAGATTGGGCGGCGCCCATACTTATCAACCAGGGGCCCTACTAATATCTGACCAAAACCCATTGCAAGAAAAAATAAGCTGAGTGTGGATTGTACTTGGCTTGATGTTGCCTGTAATGCTCGAGCCATCTCAGGGATTGAAGATAAAAAGATGTCAATTGCTATGGGGCTCAATACCACCATAGACATCAGCAAAGGTAATAAATAACGCTGCATTTAATGCTCAAAGGGTTAATAAGGCGTAAGGAAGCTAAAAAATAAAATCGTTGTATTTGGTTATACCACCGCTGTATTTAAAACACATATTTACAAAATAGCACTGGTAGTATCATTATGACAGAATCATGGCTCACAATAACAAGTAATCGTATATAAGAATTGAGATATCAGCTTGCTGCATGACAACGAATACCTCTAACTTATAGCCCTTAAATCACAGACCATAACTAGCAGATCATAGCAGTGCCAGTGTGAATACCAGCACAGCTCCTCTCCAAAAAATAACAAAACATCATTTAAAGGGTTATCTTATGAGGAAGCTTAGAAATCACTCTCATCAAATATTTCTTCAACAACGCCATCATTGACCGCTTGCTGTCTTCTACCGAGGTAGGCATCTCTGACAAAAATATACTCATCGCCTGCGACTAACTTCTCATACTTTAGTAAACTAGCACGTGTATTTATTAAACGAACGCCATAACCCACGTTTCGTGTTGGGACATGCTCCACATAACGCCAAGCATCGAGCGGTACAAAACTGGCGGGCGCATCTCTCAATGTACTAGGACCAAAAAACGGCATCACAATATAAGGGCCAGACGATAATCCCCACGCACCTAACGTTTGCCCAAAGTCTTCATGATGCTTCGTCAATCCCATTGGGGTGGCAACATCAATAATACCCGCTAAACCAAACGTTGTATTGAAACTAATACGACCGACATCTACAGCAGCATCAGGAAATTTAAACTGTAATACATTATTAATAAGTGTTCCTACATCAGCAATGTTCGCAAAAAAATTACCGACGCCCGCTTCAATAATATCCGGGGTAATAGCCTTATAACCCTTCGCTAAAGGACGTAACGCATAAGTATCAACAACTGTGTTAAAACTATAGATAGAGCGATTAATACCTTCAAAAGGGTCGACATTGTCAGCAGCAAATACAGCCGTTTGTTGCAACAGACAACAACCAAGAATAAACGCTTTAATTTTTTTCACAAAAATACACCTAAAAATATAATAATGTTGCTCAAAGCAAACGCTATCTAAAGCAAGATAACGCTCTAACTTATTTATTATAATGCATAAAGGCCCCTAAAGGAGCCTTTATCAAATCTAATTTCTCACTAGGATCGCGAGAAAAAAGAAAGCCTAGAAAGAAACTGTATAGCGCGCTCTTACTTGATCGCCATTACCAGCAGCTTGGTTATAATTAATATAACCTAGAGTGAGGGCCGCGTTTCCGCCTAAATCATACTTTGCAGAAACTGAAAGGTTTTTCTGTCTATCAGCACTGCTCTTTTTACTGGTTTCGTAGTTCCCAGCAAAAGTGAAATCATTGATTCAATAGATTCCCACATTAACCGACACACTTGGCAATAGACTTGAGAGCCAGCTGGCCGTAGGCTAAAAGCTCTCA
>JAYJMI010292184.1:4141-17369 GCA_036873855.1 Sarsia tubulosa
GTTTCGCCATTTAATAATTCGGTTTAAATATAAGACATTGATTTTGACCAAATCAAAATGAATGTCTTATATTATATTTAAACCAAAAAACACATAATATATTTTATGGTACATATATAAGTATGTCAGATGTGTCAAATTTCCGTTACATAATAAGTCACTGATATATCTATATAAAACATCTTGTACAAATCAATTGACTTAAAAGCATTTACCACTTCGCCATTGGTTCACATAGGTGTTACACACTAGTAGGGAGAATTTCGGACCAATAATTGTCAGATTGTGGGATTTGTGGTAAAAGCATGGAATTTGACACAGTGGTTAAGAATCATATGATTAAATCTTTAGGCTACATTTTTTGAAACCCCTTTTTGCTCAATTTCATAGGGAATTTTGGGTACCAAAAAAAAAGAGTTTTAGTTCGATTTCATTAGAAAGCTCTTGCAAAACTACTGACTACAGACTTTAAAACGAGTTTAGTAATTATTCCTCCCATTTTTGAATTAAATGAGGTCGTGTCCAGAATGCCCCCGCTACACGGAACCCTATAGCCACTGATTGGGAGTACCCTCACCTGCTACAGCTACGCTTAGGGGTGCTTTTTACATTTTTTTAGTACCTAGAAGTGGAAATATGACAGAATGCTTTATGTATAACTTGATAGGAAATAATTGTCATTAAGTTTTTCATTAAAGTTAGAAAATTGTGGGAAAGCACAATTTGATGGGGAAGTTTTGGGAAAACTGAAATAATGGACAAACTGGTAGTAAGTAGTTTTATAGTATTCCAAAACTATGGTATTTTTAAAACTCGTTTTTCGCATATTTGATTAACCACAGCCAAAGCATTTCAATGGCAATATTCTGTGCATAGAGAAAAAAATAAATAAGATAAGATGAGATTTGTTACACAAAACATTGCTTTGTGCTTAAAGGGACAACTTTAAGTGAGTTCAGTTTTAAGAAACTTACATTTTTAACTTAGAATGTTAAAAGAGTAGTTAGAAGCAAATCAACCTGATAAATTTCCCCTCCTAATATCGAACAGAAGATGGAGTAAAATAGTTTCAAAATTTTTAATAATGCGGAATTCCGTCGAAGTCATATATTTCGGAAAGATATCCATATTTAGCTAATTTACGGTGAATATACGTCAATGGCCTTCTCTCCTCTAGCATATAAAAAAATTGGCAATTGAGTGAATAGTTTCTTTGTTTACAACAAATGTTGTTTCGTACTCTATTCAGCTGTTTTTGATAGATAAAACTCAATGGCCACGCTCATGTGTTGTATTGTCATTTTCAGTTACGGGAAAATTTTTTTTTGATTCACTTTTTTACATTATTCAACAAACGGAAACGGAGTTAACAGTTTCCTTGTCTTTGAAAAGCGTTATATTAAGTGCGAAAACAGTAGTTGTTGAAAAATAGAATTTGCGTTAATTGATTTTAAAAAACATTGCTACTAATAAGAATATGAGTTTTTTGACACTTCCGTATAATGGTTTTTAATTTCTTTCACTTTGCTTCAAATTTCTTTTTTGATTTTATATTCAAAATGATATCGATCACAGTTATAATTGGCAAGCAAAACAATAACATATAGTAAACTTATAAATATTTAAACTGTTTCCTTATTGTTTCTCCACTTACAATTTTGAAATATTAAATATATTGTATTTAGTTTTAAATAAGTGAAGAAACAAGTCGAAGAAGCAGCTCATAAATCTCCAACAGGAAAAGAGAAGTGAATTCTGATTTGAGTCATGGCATTTAATACTACCAATGCAGACGTATTGGTTTTACTTAACGCCTTACAGTTGACAACAGCAGATATAAAAAGTGCAATAAATACGTCATTTGTTGTATTAACAACATTCATCATATTAACCATGCAAACAGGATTTGGAATGTTGGAATCAGGTATTATATCTACCCCTTAGTATAAATAATGATGTTGTGACCGACCGTTACGTAATAAAGAATAAAATGTTTGATTACTGCTTATCAATTAAATTACAACTTACAACTTTACAACTTAACTTAAAGGTTAAGAACGATATGTTTAGTTATATTTGGACTATAACGTTTTAGATTAATTTTTATTTCTTTTTTTTTAAGGTATGGTTTCACGTAAAAATGAAGCCAATGTTATTGTCAAAAATACTCTGGATATAATTCTTGGCGGTTTTTCATATTTCATTGTTGGATATGGTTTAAGCTATGGCGATCACGGAAACTCATATTTTGGTGCTGGAGATTTTGTTGATGGTAAGCTAGAAGAAAATGGTGACATATATTGTCATTATTTTCAACAGCTGGCATTTTCTACTACCTCTGCTACAATTATATCAGGTAAGTGAGAACATGGTTAACGATACATATTAATATTTTCTGTTCTGTATGGTTTGAATAGTACTTTAGATTTTTTTGCTATCATTTTCTTTATAATGTTTATTTCATATCTTATTTTCATGTCACGAAAATAACTTTTGTTGCAAAAAAAACCTTTTGAGATGTACAAAGAGTACACAGATGATTTCATTATACTTTATACCAAAGCTCGGTCTGTGCTTACTCACATCATTTGTATAGTAGTATTGTTTTATTATTACGAGAAACTGCGATGCATGCTAAGAGAGAGTTCAAAAATCTTTTTTTTCCATTTTGCTTTTCAAAACGCTTAAAAAATTTTCTTTTTTCATTTTCCTGTTTGCTTGAAGAAGTTTATTTTAATAAACGAAGTGAGATACTCTACTCATAAGGTTTGGTTTTATTGTTACGAATAGAATTGGGTTTCCGCATGCAATATCATTTTCAACCTGATTCAAGAAATACTCTGTTTTATGGTGACAAAACTTCTTTTGTTTACAGGTGCAGTAGCAGATAGAGTCAGTTTAAAAGGTTATATGGTGTTTGCTTTTATTTTCACTGGATTTATTTATCCAATTCCAGTTCACTGGATGTGGCATACTCATGGATGGCTTAAGAAACTTGGTGCATATGATTTTGCTGGATGTGCTTCTGTGCACATCTCTGGAGGGGCGGCAGCCTTAACTGCTTGTATCATGATAGGTCCTAGATTACAAAAATATGATGGCGGTATACAAAATGTTTACTTTATGGCTAGCCCAACAAATGTTATGATTGGAACTTTGTATCTATGGTTTGGATGGATAGGTTTCAACTGTGGAAGTTATTTTATTTTAACTGGAGGTAAAATTCAAAATTTGATTCCAATTACATGTAGCTTATATTATTTGGTTTTCCTATCATCCTTGTTTAACTTTTTCCTAGTGAATAGTACCTACCTTACCTTAACAACAAACAACAGAAATTTCTGTCAATTTATTGTTGTCTGTTGTCATTGTATCATTTGTTAAGGATTTTTCTGTTTATTCTTTCCAGGTCTTTGGAAACTAGCTGGTAGAACGGCTGTTGTTACAATGAATGGTGCGATTGGTGGTGGAATTTCAGGAGTTTTACTTTCAGGCTTTTTATTCAAAAAACGAGACTATTTGCTCGATATTCCACAATTTTCGGCTGGTATTTTAGGAGGGCTGGTGAGTATCACTTCAATAGCATCATCGTGTGAAGCGTGGGAAGGACTTATTATAGGATTTATTGGTGGTATGGTATCGAATGGCTGTGAGTATTTTAGTTTCGTATTTAGTATTCCTTCACTATAGAACGGCCAAAAAAATATATTTTTTAATTGACCCCTAAAGTAAAATTAATAACTGTGTCTCTTCAAAATGCAAAAATTTCACTTATAGCAATTACATTACTTCAGAAGGCAAAAGTCGATGATCCAGTAGGTGCTATCGGTGTGCATTTAATAGGTGGTTACTGGGGAATGATTGCAGTTGGGTTGTTTGGACAAAAGGATCCGGTAGCCGGCCTTTTACAATCCAATGGCGTGTTTAGAGGTGGAGATGGTAAACTACTTGGTTACAACATATTAGCTGCTGTTGTCACTTCATTATGGTCCGCTTCACTGTCAGCGTTATTGGTAAAAGTTATATTTATTTCTTCCTTGTTTTCAAAACCTAGTAGTTTATTATACATCTACTTATAGACAACTATTTTTAAATATAAAATGATAGACTAGAAGTCAAGTATGTTTCAGAAGGTTCTTTCTGAAAATCATATGCTGTAAATCAAAACTCTCATCTCGTCTCTCTTTTTAGATTTTGATACTGAAAAAGGTTGTTGGTTATCGTTTGACCGAAGATAAAGAACTTCGAGGCTCAGACGATGTTGAACATAATATCAAAGATCCACTTGTTATTCTTCAAGCTACACAATCATTTCATCAGAATTTACAATCAACATATGCATTAAGTGTCGTTCAAAATCATCAGAGAAAAAAATCCGAGCATTTGGAAGTTGGTGAACCGTGAACAAAGGACATATAAAGAACGGGAAAGAAACGTACTGATTAATGTCATTTATATACTCAGCCCTTTTTAAGAGTATAAAATATTAGATTTTCAAAATTTAAACAATTTACTTGAGGAAACCAGGACTGACTCATTAAGCTTATTGATCTCATGTTTTTTCAGAAAGAATAAATAATTTACGTACGTCACCGCTATTTTTTGTATGAAGAATCAACTAACTTTAAGACGGGAACTGAAAACCCAATCGATATATTAAATCTCATTTAAAAGTTATTGGAGCAACAATCCTTTGTTTTAGTATATAAATATTTAGGTATTTTTTTTAAATGGGTGTGCACGTTCCTTGAGTTACTGCTGGCTCCACCTTCATCATATTTTTCAATCACCAGCGGAATATACGGTTTAAAGGGGCCGAAATTCCGATGAAGGCTATCGTACTGACAAATACCAAATGACACCGACTTTAGGTTGTTCCTGTATCAAGTCACCTGATACTTGAATTATCTAGATGGAATCCAATCTACAGTTTTTGTTGGGCAGTTTCTGCCTGCAACAGAGTTCGTTTAGAAGGGGGGATTCGGTCTTATGGGATTAATACTGATTAATCTAGTTTATTCCATCTAACTTAACCTTGTAAAAAGGAGGCTGGTATAAATTACCAGTCTCAGCGTGTTTTTGTAAAGCCACTACTATTTTAACCATCAATCAGAGTTATCAACTCTTTAATCTCTTTTTTTAATAAAACAAATTAGGCAAATGAAAACTTCACCTCAAAATTTACAAATGAAATATTATAAGGAACCATTTTTCTTATATTTCAAAGTAAGACAAGATCTGTTTAAAAACAACTATATTCAATATGACTTTTCTTAGTTCCAATCATTCTCGTTCCCCAGAGTGTATTCTTTCACAGATCGGCTTTCTGAATAACGCTCTGGTAGAGGCCTCTCCTGATTAGCCCGCTATAATTTAGAACAAGCAGTATTTTTCAAAGCCTCTATATGAAAAACCTCTTCATACCTTTTTACGACAATATCAGGTTAACGAAAGTTATAGGTAGGGTTGTTACTCCCTAAAGACTGAAGCCTCTCGGCCTATGATAGAAGGTCATCTGCAGATCATCAGTGCAGCAACCTTTGTCGGAGTTTCGGTTCCTTTAAACAGTATACTCATTTGAGATTACAAAAACAGAATGACGGTGGGTTCAGCACTATCAAGTCTAAAACCGGCCGGTCACCTTGATACCAGTCAACTAGTCGACCGGTCAACTTGATACCACCAAAGCAAATGACACTTTTGTTATACATATTCATTGACTTCATTGTGGAGCCGTCTCATCCATAGATAAAGAAGATTGAAAAGAATAATCAATACCCCCCTGCATGTTAATTCTGGTATTTTTATCCATAACTTAAAGATGCATTTATTTATTAGTGTGTTCTATTGAAACAGTAGTGCATGCCTATTTAATATTTTAATATTTTTTGTCGTACAATTTGATGCTAATACAAGATCTAAAAATGTAACCGATTTATTATTTTTGTTTTTATATTTTATAATTTATTTTTAAAATCAATTGTTGAGGATTAATTTCTAGATCTTGTTTCTGAAACTCTGTACTTTTATTGAAGGCATTAAGATCATCAATAAAGCGGAAAATAAATTTTTCGAGCAAGAATGTTTTTTTTTTCTTCATCTCTAGCATTAACCACTTACCTTCATAATGAAACTTAATCTTAATATATGAAACTTAATTTTCATTAATCCAATTGGCAGAACCTAAATAGTTGATACCTATTTTATTACTACTTCCTCCTTTGAAACAAAACTCTATTATCTTATTAAGGACATCAATTAATTTATCACGTGGTAGTTTTGTATATAATGTAGTAAAAACAGAAGTCGAAAACATTGAGCATTACTTTTTGAGTTTGTTTTAATAATTCTATCAAGAACTGGTTGATTGTTCGGAATAACCCAAAATGTTTTTATACCAGAAAAGGATTTCACTTTCTCATGGTAAAGCTTAAAGGTACTTACTCATCTGTTTTGGCCAAAAAACTAATCCCTATTGGAATTTTGTGAACTGAAAGATTTCCAAATCAGTAGTATCCTGTGAAAATTTGAGCCAAATTCTATTTTTATTTTTTGAGATATTTGAATTTCAAATCCACTAAACAAAAGAAACCAAGATGCAAATTGAGGTTTTTACAAAGTTTGGAGTTATTTTACTTATAATCGGCTGAATCAAATGAGGTGATCTTTAACAGATTTATCTACTTCCAGCTACTCTTTAAAATACATAAATTTCAATATAGGTTGCACAAAAATGATTTACATGAGTAGGATTAAGGGATTTGTTCGTAAAAAAGTTGAAATGCTTACAATTTATTGGCGCATCGTTTGCTTGCAATAATCTAAATCGTAAAGGTTTTTTATGTATATTGAGAATGCAATATGCAATGGGTAACGTGAGAAATCTTTTTAAACATTGACTTTAAATTTTTTTTTAAATTAAGTTCCTTGTGTTCGCTTACGCATAATTAGCAAATTCCTTAAATGCTTATAGGTGTCACTAGGTTCTGATAATAATCCCATTTCATTTAATAATGCTGATGCATAAAATCCTTTGCAGACAAATGCTACATTACTCGATGCTTTGTCTATAAAATGAAAGTAAAGCTTAACTTGAAATAAGGTGAAGACTCTTACAATTGAGTTGTGTACTCTTTGATTATCTATCAGAAAATGACCTTTTAAATCAATCATAACACGGGACTTCGATTACAGCCAGGTAAAAACATTTATATTATTGATGAAAACTTTATCTTTCATTTCCAAGTTAAAGATACACTGTCTCTATTGCTTGATAGAACCGTCTAATAGATTACAATACGTTTTTTTTCTCTTTTTCACACAAGGCTTAGACTAGGTATAGTCCTTACTTAAATATAGTCACGGGAATTTTACGGGATTTCCATATTCCGTAGTAGGGACTAGTGTAAATTGGCTTTCAAGCTATAATTTCCTATTGCAAATTTACCATCTACCGCAGGGTTTTTCGTGTTGCGGCATTCTTCAGATTTTTGATAGAAGCGCTAACAAAAATAGATAAAAAAAGGGGATTATGCTATTAAAAATTCACACTTATAAATAACAGAACACGTGATGAGCTTGGTAAAAATGTAAAAAAGATAAAAAATGAAAGCTTCAACACGTGGAAATAAAAATACAAGATTAAATTGATTGGAATAAACATGGAATAAAGATAAGGATTGTAATACAGTATTTTTATGATTGGCATGTGATTTTTGATAAAAACTGAACTTTATATATGAATGTTTTTGCTGTTACAAAAACGAAGAAACTTTGTTGTTTTATGTTGTTTCTAATGTCCGTGGATCAGTGATGGATGTTTTAAATATAAATGTGAAATGATGTAGATATAAAAATATGAAACAAAATATAACAAACTAGTCGAACTGCGTTCGAGCGAACTACATACATATATCCCTTCAACTTGAGGCTACTGTAGTACCCACACACAAATTTAGAGCTACTAAATGCTATAATAGTTGAGTAACGTCAAAAAAAATTAAATCATATCCCTTAAACATGATAACCCACGTCACGAAGGAAGATACAAAATGTTATTGTATCCTATTAATATGCTGATACTGCAGTCAGATAACGTTATATAATATATCAGCAAGCATTAATCACGAAAAAAAGAAGAAAACATGCGAATACGAATTGGTAAAAATTCTTATTTGATATATTGCCACAGTTCATATCTATATAGTAGAAAAAAATTATTTTTAGTTTATTATAATAATTGACATAAGATTTCACCTTTTTGTGCCTGACTTTTTATGTCTATAAACATCATAGAAACATATTTTCTTATGTACATACAATTTTCAAGGAAAATAGTCATTTTTTCTACATAATAGGTGGTTACTTAAAATCTATATCTTCCGAAATTTGGAGATTTCCAAGAAACTCTTTCCAAGAATTTTTTTTAGTATTTTTGTAAATTGTTGTGAACATACAGTGGTTGCAGTTTTAAGTTACTGTTTCATGTGAAAATACTACACATATTCTATATTCGGGGAAAACCCGTTATTGGCCTCCTTCGCTGGGGGTATTTTAGTAAAGGTAGTAAAAAATGTTTTTCAAAATGTCCAACTATGGTTGAATCCGTCTCGGTGAGGAGATGAAGAAAATGCTATTAAAAACTTTTTTTCCATATCTGGTCCTTGATATATTCATGTTTTAAGGACAGAAATTTAGCGTTTTTAACTGTTTTCATATGACGTTAGCAAGTGGTCAGCATATTTTCAAAATTTTTGGATAGGCGCAACAGTACCAAAAGTACCAAATCAATTGCGTAAAACTCAACTTCATATTCTCTTTACAATCGAATGATGAACGTATATGAAGACACTGGACAGCCTATATAAACAAAAAAAAAACAATTTATATTTTTTGTATAACGTTTAGTGCATCATCAAATATAAAGGAAAAACTCAACGATTTCGAATGACTAGAGAAAAATCTCTTTAATTATAACCCTGTCTGAGGAGTTTGTCACAAGTTTCTCGACAGTATTTATAGTAAAATATTGATCTGTCAACATTGCAGTATTTACCGTCAGTTCAACTATAGTAAAATATGATGCAGTAAACAATGTCTTTCCGTTAGATTGTTGACATTAAAATCCTAGGCTGTCAACACTGCTTTACCAATAGTGAATAGAATATGAGGAAACTGGTAATGAAAAATCGATAGGAAAAAGTCACGCAAAACAATATAACCAATAAGAGAGTGTAGCATGAAAGAAAGATAAAAGACAAGATAGAGAAAGAGGTTAATTGGACCTGATAAGTAAGAGGCATAGTTATATAAGATGGCTAGTAAATCGCCCTCTATGAACCATAAGTTCCAAGGATGACATCAAAAGAAGCTTAGGTAATCTCTCTGGACATATGAGAGAACAAAAAACGAATGTATGAGTAAATAATTAAAGAAAAGTAATTAAATTTGTATTTGAGTTTGTATCACCAGAAAACAAAACTAGTTTTGTTTATACCGTTTAAAATATATTAGAAATAAGTGAAATAAACCCACTAATTTATCCTTGAGAAACTCTCCTTAGATATCATTTGCTATGCATTACCTTTTAAGGCAATATTTTGAGTACAATAGTACTTTAATTTACAAAGGTCATTTTAATACGTATGTACATATCATACGCCTGATTCAGTTCAGATTTTTGCTGTGTTACCAAAACACATAATCTGTTATTTGTAACCAATTTCATTTCAATTTTCATTGTTGAGGTTACTATAGTCAAAACCATGACTTTATTACTATAAGCATAGTCACTAATAATTTGTGTATACGTGTTTGTATGTGAAAAAGAGTTTTGTCATTTTGAGTATTTTAAGATCTTTTGAAATCTTTAATAATTCTATAACCACCACTAACTGACCACAGTCTACTTGGATGTGGTAACGACTTCTTGTAATGTTAAATTGGTAGCTAATTATTTCCTTCTTATTACTCATTCTGATATCTAGTTTTACTGTTTTAATAACTAATCAGCATTATCTTTGTTCAACAGCTGCTTAATAATCACGTGACATGTTAAGTCGTGTCTGATTTAATTATTTTAAATAAGTAATTAAGTTATATAAAGTTCATTCATAAATACAGCACCTTATTATTACGTAAACATAATTACACTAGACAAGGCGTAAGGTCAGCCACCCACTAAAAGTTCTAGTATTTACTCAATTGATAGTGAGTATGTGTCCCCATGGTAACTTTCAAGTTTTCTAAGAATATTGATAATCTGGTGTTGAGTATACAGGGTTCTTCAAATCTAATAGTTGAAAATTGTATGTTACTTTCCCATTAGTTTTATTAATCCTTAATAGCTGTAAGTAATATTTGATCGTAAAAGTCTTTTGACGTAAAAAAATATCAATCGCAACAGTTCGGATTCATGTCACATGACTTTTCACTATAGGCAGCTTTTGACTGATTTATTCTAACTTGCTATAATATATGGACTAGTAAAAACATCTTGCAACTCAATCAACATTCTTCTAAAATCTTTCTTAGAAGCCTGTAATACCGTGAAAAAGTAGTTAATATACAAATAAAGTCGTATTGCTTTCATATATTTTCCATTCCATAAATAGGCTTTGATCCTAACAAAACATTTTCGCAGATCAGTTTTACATTTAGGATTTAATGATTGAAATATTCTCTCTGTCTTTAACCCTTCACAAATAGCTGTGTCATTCTTATTTGCTCTTAGTAAGGTCAGTAAATGTTCCTTTATAACCTCCCAGAATATTAATTTTTCTTCTCTGGTCCATAACCTATCATTATCATCGTACCGTGAGATAATTAGTTTCTCATTTTTCAAAATCATTGTAAGACTAGTTGAATAATACGATATAATAATTCTTGATAAACCAGTGCTTCAGTTTTAACCGTAAGTTGCATAAAGTTTTGTACTTTCATTCAATTTATATTATATAAATAAATTTTGTTGATGTATTATGTATTGGCATGCAAAATTATATGTAACGGTTGAATATATAACGGTTTTTATTTGCATCTGTTTCTTCTTCAATAATCCTCAATAACGGGTCATCTCCTGATCATCTGACTTCTTTAATGATACTTTACGTACTATAAATAGTTAACGAGCTTTTAAAATATATTCATATATGTAATGTTAAGTCATTCCATAAATTGTTTTATTACTATCAGTTATTGTTATGATAAAACCTTAGATATAGAGCTAGGATTGTCAAAGATTTATCTAAGTAATTACTCAAGTAAACAGTTACCGCACGATAAAGTATTCAACTTCCTGCTTCAAATGTCTACGAACACTTTTTGAATGTTGTACACTTTGTACGATAATCTTTTACAATATTTCTCATCAGATATATTTTAGTGGACTGATGAAATATCGTTATAGTAGAAGGACATTTAAAATCATTTGCATGAAAAGGAAGCATGTTAAGAATGTTTTAATCTTTCCTCAACAAAATGTGGTTTCTTATTAAAAATTCTATAAAACTAGTAATTCTAGGTATTTTTAGAATGTCTTTTAATATATTAGAACATATTTCAAATTGTCAGCACATTTTCACTCATTATTATTCGAAGTATATGAATAAAAAAACATGGTTAAAGAGGCGCCTCATCAATGTTAATTGGCAGCTTGCAATTATAATATAAACTTATTCTACCAGTTCAAATTTCATTCCTCAGTTCCAAGTAGATTTCTCTACACAGGAAGAATTTTTCGATATTTATTATCTTTGGAACCATTCGTACGTGTTATTGACGGAAGTCGTTTTCATTCATTTACAAAATTAATGTTTTAAGCCTAATTTAAAATCGAATGGAAAAATTGAAAATAGTTTTATAATCTGCACAACAAAAATTACAAATAAAATATTTTTAAGAACCATTATTCTTTTTCTAATTCTTTTAAAGCAAAAATTGTTAAAAGTAACCTATACTTTTTATAACCGCTCCTCATTCCAATTATTAAATACACGAACTACAACTATAATCCTGGACAAATCCAAATTTACAACCATCTACATGAAAGGATAACTCTAAATCCTTTTCTAGGGCTACTCTTATTCATCGTTTTCCTGAAAGAAAAACCTCTAACTATGATAAGATGTCATTCGCTAATCGTCAGTACGACAGTCTTCATCGGAATTTCGGTCCCTTTAAACCGTATATTCCTTGGAGATAAAAAAACAGAACGAAGGTGGGGCCAGCAGTATCAAGTCTGAAACTGGCCGGTCAACTTGATACCACCAAAGCAAATGACACCCATACCATACATATTCATTGACTGGAAGATGTGGGGTCCTCTTAACTAAAAGCATAGAAAATTCATAGGAATAGTTCATACCTCTCTGCATGTTAATTTTGATATACAAAACTGTTATCCTTCCAAAATAATGTCAAGGATAACTTTATATCTTAGTGAACATTTTCGAAAAAATAATCCATGTCTATTTAACATTTTCATACAAACACAGACCAAAGAACCTTTAACTGCACCCTGAAAACGCATCCTGTTAATCAAAACTTTTACAGTAATGACAAAGTCATAAAATAACGTGGTAGCCTTACATATCCTCATTATTTCTGCTGCGATCACCATCTTGGCTGGACTGTTGCTACTCTTATGAGGAAGCCTGCCTATAGCTCTCTTGTCATATAGCTTGGTTATAAATTTACCTTTATTAATGATAATATCGAGATTTAAGAAAGTATCTCCTTTACTATTATTGTTTTCTCTCTTTAATACCAATTCCTGCGGATAAATCTCTAGACGATGTTTTTTAAATTCTGCACCATCATTCACGGCATTAAGATCATCGATGAAGTGAAAGGTATTATTAAATGTGCGTGTTAGAATGTTTTTTGATTTCTTCATCTCTAGTAACCATTTACTTTCATAATGAAACAAAAACAAATTAGCCCAAAATAGTGCTGGATCTCCTCCCATTGGTATTCCTATGGTCTGCTGCAATAGCGTATCTCCGATTGAAAAATCAGAAGACGGTTCTAACAATAAAAAATCTGAGGCAGCGCCTTTTAAAATTAAGCTATCTTCTTGACTATCACGTGACTATCACGTAAATAACACATTATTTTAATTATCTATCTATTGCTTTCAAAAATAATTTGACCTCGCGATATAAGACCTCACGTAAGGTATGTCAAATCAGCGTATAGATTTGTATGATTGATATTATTGATACAAATG
>JAYJMI010293295.1:0-17352 GCA_036873855.1 Sarsia tubulosa
CAGACGCTTGAAGGTAGTACGATGAAATTAACTTTGTGGAAGCAAATACTTCAAGGTCTTGCGACTCGTATCATAACAAAATAATTTTTTATGAAATATATTTTACCATTGTAATCTCAAAACAAATTAATATAAAACTTCAGTTATTTGTTTATTTAGAGTTCACCCCCCGGATTCTTTCCAAAAAATGACGCAATTCGAACGTTTGTCAAAAAACTATTTGATGTTGCAAGTATCACTAGTCGTTTCCTTCCTACCCATATCTGCCTTTTTTTCTTTTTTTTAAAACGACTAATCTAGTCTAGGAGCTAATTAGTTGCAGATTAACATATTTGCCGGGTTTTGCATAAAAAAATTTTTTTTTGTCATATTTTTACTTTAAAATCGGTATATGTATATTTTTAATAATGAAAGTAATTAATGTGATTGACAATTGTACAAAGTTTGAAAATGTATCTATAACTGGTTCAAAAGTTATAGACATTAACATTTTCTGAAATTTACATGACCAACCGATATGCCCTAGAAATTTTTGCGGAAGCACGATTCTTATTTTTCTTTTTAATTGCAACCAATCGAAAATTTTTTAAAAATCTGAAAGATCCGATAGGTATATACGAAAAATAAAAATTTACGAAATATATAAAAATTAGAATTATATAAAAATCATTTTATTTTATTATAAATTAGTATAATTATATCAGCACCAATTTCGTTGTAAAATGTGTGCCCGTGTGTTATCACAGGGAATGATACGAAATATATATATATATAACCAATCTTCCATAACCTCTATACAGGAAGACCACCAAATAAGTATTACATGAAATCTAAAGGCGTTTTAGCTGAACCTGTGCTTTAGCATGTAAAACTAAGTTCGTAGTTTTAGCATTTCTTATCGTGCTCCATTTATACGGATTAAACTTTTTTCTCCATACTTCTGTCAGTTTGAAACTGAATTATTGCAAACTCATCACTGGCGCCCCTTCCCCTTAGTGCCGAAATCTAACTGCCGGTCGTGCATCGTGCGGTATTCGCTTAATGTGACATAAGTTACTTAAGTTGATATCGCTCGGTTAGCTCAGGTCATTGGTTTAAATTTCTGCATATCTCTCTATATAGAATATATATAACTGACATAGGTGTCACAATTCTGAAAATTCTTGTTTGCGTGTAACTAGGGTCAAAAGGTCAAATTTCTCACGTAAAGAACCGTTTATCGATTCTCTCTGATTTTTTGCATGAAGTTTAAGTGTCATAAATGAAAATAAATGACATGATGGAGCCAGATGTTTTAGAAAAATTCTTATCTACATGGGGTAACCAGGTCAAAAAGTCAAATCATTTTGTTTATCTTTTTCATAAATAATTTAATTTAATAGTTTTTAATTCCAGGGGTCCACTGGTAATTTATCCCTTGTTTATCACGAATATTTGAAAAACTACAAATCAAAGTCACAGGAGTAAAGAATCGGAAAAGCATTAAAAGCAAAGCAGAGGGGATTTTCCTAATTATCTTTTACCAAACTAGTCATTTTCTTCGCTATCGCTACTATCAGTATAGCCAAATTACTCTAGATAATTACAATGAATGGAGGAAATAACAAAAGAGAAAAACTAGCAATTACACCAAAATTCACATTTTAGATAATTGCTTGTTTTTCTGACTTTAATTGAAAAAAAAAATCGTCTAATAAAAGATTGGGGGCGAGTTTGTAAAACCAAGTTATTTTATGGTTGTCACTTTTTGCATGGTGGACTGAGAAGAGTAACAGCCAGTTATCTGGTCTGAAACCTCTTGGATCTTTACAAGCACACCTTAGGTAACTAAAAATGGTCCCATACAAAAGTCTAATAAAAGGCGGTACCACCCTCAAAATGCGCCTGTATTAAAAGTACAGTTTCAAGTGATTTTGACCAAAAATTAACCACTATTGAAACTTCCTGAGTATCCTGTGAAAATTTGAGCAACTTTATTTCTATGTGTAGTTTTTTAAATATTTGTATTTCAAATTCGCTCAACAATAGGAATCAAGAAGCAATTCAGCTTTTTTACAAAGTTTGGGATTATTTTAATTATGATCTGCTCAATAATAGAAGCGTATGTTCACCCTAACCCTGGACTAGATGTCAGTACACACCATAATGATGAGCAAAATATGAGAAACTTGTGAAAAAACTTAAAAATAAAACAAACTTGTAAAAGAACATTTATATTTACATCTATAAATTATCTAACAAACAATAATAAATATAAAAACTATTTTAACTAAAATATATTTTAACTTTATCTCAAAACGACGTTTTGGTGTGGGTATTAAGGAAGGATTCGTTCTTATTGCTAATACATTTAATAGAAACATTGAACAGATATAAAAGTAGTATTGTATAACTATAGACCATTTCATTAATATCTGCTAAAGAGAAAAAAGTTGCTTGGGAACGAGGCAAAGCATATAGAAAAACTTGACCCAAAACTTTGAGACTGTTAAAACTTGCGCTTTCAAATGGAATCTTGAAGGTTTTGTTTGTCACACCCTGGTTCTTTAACATCCCGATCATCTTTATATTAACAACGAACTAGAAGTTCTACAGTTGTTCCTTTCTATATTCATTGATGTAATTGTTCCATTGGTTTGATGTATTTAATCTAAAAAGAACAAACTGATGTAAACTTTTTGTCATTTAAACATAATAGTCCAGTGGAGTGGTCAGGGCGTGACATAAGAGGGGAACTACGTTTCTACTACTTGCCTTCGACTTCAAATTACTCTTAAATTATAGAGAAAACAATATAACTCGTTCAAATGTCTTTTATATAGTTTTCAAGAGCTTTCCAACAATGTAGGCCGTTGTAGCTAAAAACGAAGTTGATTTCTTTGGATAGGTGAACTTAGTGCTAAAAAAACCGACCCCCCCAGGGGTCTTTTTGTGCCCTACTTTAAATAATAAAAACTTTTTCCATAATCTGTATTGGTCGAACTTTCAAAAAAATCATAGAAACGTAGTTCCCCTCTTGCCCCTACTGGACTACACCTTGACCCTCCCTCCTACCGGACTACACCTTGACCCTCCCTCCTATTGAACTACTCCCTACCTCTCCTTCCTACTGGACTACACCCTGACTCTCCTTCCTATTGGACTACACCCTGACTCTCCCTCCTACTGGACTACACCGGGACCCTCTCTTCTATTGGACTATAAAGAAAGGTGTTGTATTGAGTAAATAACTTGATAATTAATTAGATCATCCTACCCATAATAACACCAATGTTTTTCGCAAAATTTAAGTCGCAAGTAGAAATTTCATCAAACTTCTCGTGATTTATTTTACCCAAATAGATTCTACCCGCTACTAAACAAGTTTCTGTGTCTTAAATGTCATTGGTGTTATGATAGGTAGGATGATCTGATTCTTTCAACGAGCACAAACACGTTTAGGAATATGGCTTCAGTATAATCACATGGCAAACAGATAGGTTGAAAGTTTCATATTTCCATGAATTAGATTACCTTTATCGAAAGTGTATGAACCAACAAAATCGTCCAAAAATTAAACAATCTAAATAACGTAAATTAAAAACTCTAAGCTAGAATGTAATGAAAATTTGTTACCTATCTGGTCGTGATAAATCTAACTTTAGTTTATCGACTTCTCGATTTAAAGTTTTTCGATCGTGCAATAATTGTTTTTCGCGACTCAATAACGTTTGTACCTACGAAAACAAAATAAATTTTTGTGTACCCACGAAAACTTTTCACATTATATCTTTTCACGAAATAATGTGAAAAGTTTTATCTTCCTATCAAGAAGTTACAACAATTTTAGGGGTATTGATATTTCTATAAAAATACCAAACTCGATAATGTTCTCAATACATATTTAGAGTCACTAAAATCGTCGAATAAAAATAAACACTACATTTTTTATAAATAATTCAACTTGGAAAACAAGAAAATTAACCAATTTTCTTTTAGTATAAACCGTATACCTAACGATTCAATTACCTGCGTGCTAGCTACTTCAGCCCTTTCATCAGAATCAGAATATAATCGTTGTAATTTCTCTAAGGTTACTTGATTAGTATAATGATCTTTTTCCAGCTAAAGTAGATGATGAACTTGCAATTAAGAAGATGAACTTGCAATTAAGATGATGAACTTGCAATTAAGATGATGAACTTGCAATTAAGAAGATGAACTTGCTATTAAGAAGCAGAACTTAAAGCTTGTTATGCGAAACATTTTCAATTACAAAACTTAAATCTGATGCCTTGATTTAGATATCAAAAGAATATATTTTAGTCTAAATGGTCTCAGTTATATCTATAAGTTACAGTCTGGTAGATTTATGATCGAATGGACAGCAACCTAGAATAAGTTGATATAAAGACAAATTTGGTATCAAAATGATCAGCATCTCATCTCAATATAATCCAAAATCCTCCTAAAAACCTCTTGGGAAAAAAGATTTATGCCCAAAAAGGTCAATTTTCGGCATGTTTTTCACCTAAACACCAAAAAAGTCGAATTTCAACTTCGTTTTTAAAAAAAATGAATTAGATCATTAGAAAGCCCGTCAAAAACTATATAAAATACATAGGCATTTTCTTTACTGAAACTGAGAAAAAAGTGTTCAAAATTGCCGATTTTCACAAAAGTTTTTTTTCTCCTTTTTTTCACAATTTTTTTTAATACTGTTTCTACCAGACTATTAGGGGTATAAAAAGCTTTGTCACTTTAAAAATATGAGCTAAAAGTATGTCTAAAAAGATATCAAGGCTCTTTAACCCAAACTAAAAACTCTAGTCAAAGTTCGCTTTCGATAAAAAATTTAAAAAAACCAAAAAAATATACATATATCAATACCTCTTCGGTTTTCTGAAAGGACTCATTCAGTGAGTGCTGCAGGTTTTTATTTTGCTCTTTTAAATTTGAATTTTCTTGCCTAAACAACAAAACAAATTATTTTTAAAGGCATAGAAATTTCCAGTAGCAACAACGACAGAGATTTTTTTCCAAATGATTATTTTTTTTAATAATCTATATTATTACTTTTTTATTGGCAGGACTATTCAAAACAAATTTCAGCTTGAAAATAGGCAAAAGCTTTTTAGGCCGCATAGAAATCATATTTTCAACTTTTTGTTCAAGCTGAAAACAAGTATCCTGCTAGGTGGGTAGGAGGTAAAATTGAGTTAATCTCTACAGTTTCATCATCAACATGGTTTCATCAATGTCATAAGATGTGCTTATAGCAAGTATTGGGTGGTGGTACGATGTGCTTACACAACCTCAATAAACTATGAGGAGTAATGCGCTGAAAAACTAATTCTATAGAATTTATTCATTATAAATTACACTGTTATTTTATAAGAACAACTGTTTTTATTTTTGACGCCAAATTCTGATACATTTTGACTACCCATACCTACAGGAACATGAGTTTAAATCTCGATGAGTTCTTTACATTGGTGGTAAAAAAAATATTAAAACTTCTGTAGTTTCTGAGACAATAAAGAAGTTTAAGAGAAAAAAATAAGGCTCGTGTTCTTATTAAATTGTTCTTAAAGCGCCAATGTCAGAGGTAATGCAAACAATATAATTTATTATGTTCGAAAAGTTCATGCATGAAACGTAGGGTAATAAACTTAAGCTCTGAATAAATAAGTATTACGGAAAGCATTGAGATAAGTCTCATTAAAGATTTCACACGAATAATGATGATTGGCATAACCCATTAGGAAGAATTATAGAAGTTCGTACAGCTGTCTATTTTAATATTTCATCTCATTAGCAGCTCAATATCCGCTCTATTTTAATGATAAATACCTATGGAACTAGTCATTCTTAATGCAAAATGACAAAATTGTCGATTAAATGTATGTACCTCATTTTTGTTTATTGTCCAAGCAAACCGTACGATTGAAAATAAAAACAAAATAGACTTTTTTTTTTCTTTTTTTTTAGTTATTTAAATTTATTGACGCATAAATTTTAGCTTATTTATACTGCTGCTATACTAAGGAGGTGTTTATACGAAGAAAAAGTATCCCGGTTAAACGAGGCCCTCGGTTAACCGGGATGATTTTTCAGTGCAGTTTATATGATAATTTTCACCTCAGTTAGCGGAGACAATATTTCCACGTGTTTTTTTATGACTTTATAATTAACTATAAAATTGATTGTTTAGTAAAGAACAATTAACTTAAAAGATGATGGGTTAAAAATATTATTTATAACTAACAATGACACTGATTGGTTAAAGAAATATTAAACAACCCGTTTGATCGAGGAGTTTTAAAAAATACTGTTTATACCATCAGCAATGTATATATTTTGATTTGTGTTATAATAAGGTTAAATGGATATTTTGTGTTGATTAAGCTGAGACTGTGTTGGAAGGATTTCTTGTTAATTGTTTTTGATATATGAGAAATAATACCCCACCAAACCGAGATCTGGCCTTGAATCAAACGAGATCTCGTTTAACCGGGATACTTTTTTAACATATAAAAGGAAATCTTTTTATTAATGGAAAATTTTTAATTTTTTTTTTTTTTTGTCTCGTTTTACCGAGACATTTTTACTCACCTAAGACTATTCCTTCAATGAATTATTTAACAACATATATTTTACACGATATTTATTAAATTATGCACGAAAAAAATGACCTTATCGATAGTTATCGGTTATCAACATTAGATGGAGGAGGTACTAGTCCAGTCAATAGAGGGTCAAACCTGAAATTAATCGATATAAAGCTGAATTTGATATTAAACAGTTATATCTAGTCTAGTTCACTGAAGAAAACCCACTCTATAAGCAGTTGAGCATTCTTAAAAATTGGCTTTGAAGGCACAAATACGAGAAAATTCGCACTAAAAGCGAAAATACGAAAAATACAGTATTTTTATGCATTGTCAGAAAAGAAAAGTAGAATTAATATATAATTAAAAAACAACGATATCTCGTGAAATTACAAATATTGATTGTGGAACTTGCTACACAATGATTTTTAATTAATAAATGGGTTTCGTTTTTGTGAATTCGAACAATAAGTAGGAGAATATCTTGCTCTTTCTATTCGATAATTCTATTCATTAGCGACACTTAAAAAACATTATCCTATGCTACTTGAAATGCTACTTGAACTAAACTCTAGGTAAAATTAAATTAGCATAATCCAATTCTAAGGCGATTATTTTAGCTACTTATCTTGAAAGAAGTTGCTAATAAGTTTTCGTTACGACTTGTAAGCTTTATCTTATTAGTGTTATTAGGGTAGTTAATAAAAGGAATAAAAAAAATAATGTTTAAAAAAAAGCTTGCATCCCTCTACATAAATGTATCTTTACCAGTAGTAGAAAAAACATCTGACAAAAGTACAAGTTTATTTAAAAAATATGTTTATCACTGTAGCTATTAACCTTTATATTAATGTTGGAGAAATAAAACTATTTTAAAACCGGAATTAAATTCACTTAAAAGTCGTGATTAAAAGTCGTGAGGTTTAGACAGCGGCAGATAAGTAAAAAAAGAAAGAAACTCCTTGATGACAAAAGTAGCGGTACGTGAACTGTTTGAAACAAACTGAATTAAGTTTCACTTTAGAAGATATTTACTTTGGCTTATACCTCATCAACAATGACCTAAGCTACTTGAATAAACCATACGTAGGTTACTTGAATATCTCATACGTAGACTACTTGAAAAAATCATAAGCTCATTGAAGAGCATTTGAATAACTTGACTTTCCGCTGTATTGAAAGAAGGGATTAGTTAGGAATTTCTTCAGGTAGACTAAACAAAAGCATGCAGAATTATACACAGATTATCTGATAGATTCACTGTTCTAAGAAAAGTTATTTTTTATTTTTTACTTTAACCTTATAATAGCATAAAAAGGCATTATATTTCACTAAAAAATAATAATAACAATAATATATATTTTAGAGAAATAGTTGGATTAAGAACACTCGATCATGGAAATGTCTGCAACGGAGATGAGTAACCATTCTGACTTTTCCTTATTTTATTTTTTATTTACTTTGCGCTATTTATGATATTATTTGGCTTCATCTCTAAACTTAAAACATACATCGGTTGAACACGAGTTTAAATAAGTAACAGACAGGTTATTTTAAGCAATAAAGGATGTGACGTACATTGGGCTAGGTGATTTTACAATGTGTCAGAATACCGGAAACCGGATGCTAGCAAGTTGATAATTGTATATTTTCCTTGATAACTTTTTGTCAGCCTTGAAATAAAGTTTTTATTTTATTTTATTTTCAATATGAGCAGCTCTGTTTCCTTAAAAAGTCGTTCTTCTAAATAAGGTCGAAAGTTGCAATATACGGGTTCGAGTTTAAGGCACGATAATTCCCGATATACGTTATACATAAGCTTACGTTTTTACACTTTCTAATTTAAACAACTTCTCAATATTTTTCCAAGTAATTCATGTGACCATGATGTGACATAAAATTCCTACGACAGTCACGAGACAATGTCGTGCAAAGAAATAATTCTATAATGTAATAATGGTACATTGCGAGAGCAAAAACTGTCAGGAACTACAAATATCTGAAACGATTAAAATGTAACGCTATTGAAACGAGATCAGATAATATTGCAATCATTTGAAACTTGATAAGATAGCTATCAATAACCCATTGATATTTATCTAGCGTTAAAAATATCAATTAGATAAAATTATTTTGTTACTTGTAAAAAAAACTTAAGTACTTTTTTGCACAGTCTTTTTACAACTTGACACGTCTGGAATCAATATAATTTTGATGGTGAAATTATCGATCAAATAACTGACGGTAATCTTTTGAAGCATCTTGATTGGTTAAGACCAGTTTGTAAAAATGTTTTTTGTTTTCGAAATTTTCTTTTTCATATGTAAAATTTCCGATGGAAGTTTAAACCAATTAAAATGGTTGATCAAAAGAATGTGACCAAACCACTCATTTCAGCCGAAAATTTTGACGTGTAGAAATTTTCCTACAAACTAGCTTATTAAAATATTGAACTAAATATTGTTTTATTGACAAGAAAAACCTAATTTACAGGCCTCGAAGTGAGACTCATTATGGTCAATCGATAGTTATCAATTTAAATCGACTTTACAACAAAACCTTACAAATTTCAATTGAATCAATTTTGAACGGAATTGTTCGTGAAAGTGACATTGTTACAGAACTTCGTGCTTTGAGTATTGCATGTTTTACATGGGTAAACTTTTTTATTTTGGTAACAGCAAAAATTCAATATTGTTGTTTCCCACACACTATATTTGGAAATAACTGTAAAACTTTTACAGCTTAATGTTTAAACATAAAATATTGAATTACAAATAAATGTGAGAACTTTTCAAGAACAAATTTAACAGTGTTTACGAACAAATATAAACAAGAAACGAGAAGTTCAATCGAAACTCAATAGCAAATACAAACAACATACCTTAATTGTGAAATTGCACTCTCAAATTTTTGGCACAGAGCTCGTGATTCTTCCCGCCATCTACAAAACATTTATATAGAATTACGATAATCGTAAAACATCAAAAAGAACCGGTTCGGTCCTTATAAGTATGTCAAAATAACGCACTAGGAAGGAAATAGTTACTTGAGTGGCAATACTTTGACATTTGTCCCTATTCAACTTTTATTAACACGCAATGTTAAATTACAAGCGTTCAACCTGCAGTAATACCATAATAATAATACAATAACACATTGAAGAAAATGGAAGAAAATGTCTACTACCTTTTTCACTACTAGCATAAATAAAATTAAAAATATAAATTGTACTTTTTTAAAGTTCTGTAGAACTGATTTTTTAAAGCAACTCAAAATAGTACAAAGAAGAAAGTGAAATTACAATATACTTTGTGGCGTTCTTTTGCTGCAACGACATCATTTCTCTCATTTCATTTATAGCTTGTTTATTGGTGTCCTCCGTCACGCGAAGTCTGGTTTCAAATTCTTTTTCTTTAACTTCTAATTTTTGCTTCAGAGACGATATCTTTTACATAAAAAGTTATAATAAAATTATAAAAGTTCCTGACTGGAAAATTATATTATTCTAAATTAGTGTTTTACTGTCTTTGCTTATTATTATTATTATAATTCTATATCTATTATGCAAAATTTACACTATGGCAGTCACGGAGAAGTACGACCAGAAAGAGTTTTAGAATTTTCCCGTTTCTTTAATGCTTTTATGAGTGAATAGGTTTTTAATTAAAGTACTTTGAGATAACTTCTTTTTTATTAACCCAACAGTGAAACAGTGAAAATAGAAAATTGAAAGTAAAAAATACCTGGGACGCATGTACAATATTATTGGATGAATGGTCTTCACGTTTCGATAGTAACTCTCGTTTTAAAGTGTTCACTTCCTCTAAAAAAATAACAGGATATGAAGATATAGAAAAAGAAAAACAATAGAAGAAGATATATATTTTAGTCCTCTGAATCTCTTGCGGTTAGATAAAAGCGTCCGTCATAAACTTTCTATTTAAGATCGGAGGTACTTAAGCGTCATCAAGTTTCTATATAAAGAGAAGATCTTTTAAGAAAGCAACAATACATTTAGTACCAGATAACAAGAACTGCAAAAACTTGCGAAACACAAATATTGGAACAGGTAGGAACAGGATAGTTTAATATGTATATGAACCCATATTAAAATATAATATATCTTATGACAAATGACATTCGATATAGTAGTTTTGATTTCAGATAAATTTCCGATTTAAATCCATCGTAAGTGGCACTTAGTCCGTTAAAAGGTTGAACTATATAAGAATACGTATTTTAACCTACAACTGTCGCATTTCCAAATGAAGAAAACTATAGTCAGATAAATAATGTTGATAATAAAATTGATCAGTTTAAATCATTTCGTAGAAAAGTACTTATAATTATTGTTTTTTCAAAGTATAGATTTCAGATGGAAGATTATATTTGTGGTTGTACATTACTTGTAGTTGAGGACAATATATATTATAAAGGAGGATAATCACCATATAAGATTATCAATATATAGTAACTAACCTAAAAATTCATTTAATTCAAATTTTGTCAATTTTATAACCTACACTTAGTCAAAGTTATAATAAATTTGATATAACTGGAAAGATTTTAGTTTTAGATTTTAGAAGTTTTTAGTACTATTGAAATGAAATAAGAACGTTTGACTGCAGCTGGACACACGGTAATTATTTTGTGTAAATAGTAAGAAGTACTGATGGTGACTACTACTCATTGGCGACATGAAACCTAAATCACTGTTATACCCACTTAATTTTATACGAAAAACTAGAAACAAATTTGTCTCGCTTGCCTTGAAAAATATAATAGCACAGGGAAACACATCTTTTATTCTTTTTTAACCAAAATGCGCCTTAATAGTTTTCGGAAAAGTACAAAAATAGTGAAAAAACTTCAAACATGAGATACATACAGGATAAAATACATATATTTTTGGTCAAAACTTCAACTTTCTAGAATTTTCAATGTAAGACTGGCTCTATCACAAATCTTACCAAGCAATCCAACTCTTGATTCTGAAACTTCTTCTAAATCATTTTTTAACGTTTTTACTTGTTTCTTATACTCATTTAGTTGGTTTAGCATTATATTTTTATCACTTTCCAATCTATAACACAAGTAAGTACTAGTAGTAAGTTATAATACTGTAGTAATTCATAAAACTAAAGAAAACAATAAAACATACATAAAGATATATAAAGAGCACATGTGCAGAAAATGAAGGTTAATGGTGATCTAATGGTGTCACTGTTTTAATATTACCCAAGCTATAAGCAAAACTAAAGTCAAAAACAATTTGTTTCTGCTTGATTTTATAGATACTAGATACTAAGATGCTAGGAGATTTCATATATTTATTTATATTGAAACCAGTAGTTTAAAAAGTGCAATTTAAATAATTTGACTGAAAAAGAAAAAATTAAATTAGATAAATTTTTATTTGTTTAAGAAAATTTATAATTTTTTTAATTGAATATATTTTGTGTATAAATTCGTTTTATTTTCCATTTTCACTATTATGAAAGGTTGGTACTAGCCGAGAGCACCAGAACACAACACAGTGTGACTCAACATGAGTAAAATTTGTGTTTTTCTAAATTATTTTAATTTTAAATATATTTTCAATGTTTTTCCAGCACTTGTGCTTCTAGTTTTAAAAAACAAATCGCTTTTCTATAAAATTACGCAAGAACTAATTTTAAGGAATTTCAAACGTTACAAAAAATGATTTTATTTAAAGTAATAGTGGACATTTTGATATGTTAATTCAAATCACAATACTTCACTAACGTATTTTTTAATTAACCAACGTATATTTTGAAAACTTGCCAAGCAGTATTTCATTCGGTTATGCCTTAACTTTAATTTCTAAAGGGTTTGTACATACTAACAAGTATCTGTTGATTCATATAGGTATAAAACTTGTATGTTACGATACTCCTGTTTCAAATCCGTACACTAATTGGATATTCATTTTTCTGAATGGTTTTCGTCTATCAAACTTTAACAAACAGAGACAATTTTAGTGAAACATGCCTGATCTTATTGCAAAATTCTAGTTTACCATGATGTTTATAAAAAGTTATTTTAAACGATGTAAGCCGTATAGAAAATTGGGATACGACAAATGCATTTATTTCATCCATGTCTCATGTATCTAATAATCTCATCCATGTCTTACTTATCCAACTATGTCTTACTTATCCAATAAGAAATGTAACTGCAAGACAGGTAAAAAATCAAATGTTTAAGATATAAGAAGCTCCAAGTGGTTTTAGCTAGTTAGTAAAGCTTTCAATTTTTTATTTTTCAAACCAAAATATTAGTCGATATTTATACATAATTTGGTTTAAAAAATTGTTCGTCGTTGTTATATGAAATCAAATTTTAGAAATCATGAAAGAAAAGTGCCTTCGTAATCTTTATAGTAAGATGATTCTAATAAATAATAAAAATGAGGGAGTTCCTCTTTAAATGAAGGTTTTTTAATCTACCTTGATGTAGTTCGCCGTAAAACATTTTGTAAAGAGTCTATCTGCATGAGACTTTCATCTCGATTTAATTCCACTTTAGCTAATTTCTTCTGTAGTTCGTCCATTGAACAACCTACTTTAGTTTCTTCGATCGGTCTTTCTTGATAAATCTATAATACAAATAATAATTTTAATCAAAAAGAGAAGAACTTTGCAAAATGGGGCTCTGAGAATATAATATTATTATAATCTCACGTTACTCGTACCTGATTATATCTATGTTAATACTTTTTATAGCTTTCTACGTTATTTATACCTTTTCAAGTTCTTTTTCAAGTGACAATTTTTCTCGTAACGTCTTCTCCCATATCGCCTGCTTTTCACCATTTTCCTATAAAAGAACACCTGAATTTTTATAATTATTTATCGCATTAAAATCTAATCTTATCTTTGCTTTATCATATACGACATCATCCAAAATTTGATAAACTTTGAGTTTGGAAGAAACGATAATTAATTAAATTGGAAATTAAGGGTACAGGTACAAAAAAATAAAAAGTAAAAACATAACATTGCTGCAGAATTGTTTATAGTTGCATAGCAATTTTTTGTTACACATTGCTGAAAAATTACGAAAATTCATATAAGCTCAAATGATTCAGAGAGTTAATTTATCTAATTAAAGTCTTGCTATTAGTCACACTCTTTCTTCTTAATAACTATTGACTTGCACAATAGAGTAAAACAATGAATTAAAACTACAGTTGCAAAACATCTCTTAAAATAACTCTTAAAATAACTTTCCCAACATAGTTGTTATTCCCAAAATTGATTTGTCCTCTATATGCTAACGATTTTAATGCAATTTTTTAATTTAAACCGACCTTAAAAATAAATAATATATTTCGAACGAGAAATGTTTAAATTCTTTAAAAAAAAACTTATTGGATAACAATCAAGGATATTCAAGAATTATTCGTATTATTGACATGTTAAATCAATACAAACTTTTTATGATTTTAATGCCATCTAATTTTTTGATCTACTAAACCTTATTATCATGTCAGTTAGATGAGTAGTTAGTAGAATCATTATCTATGACATTTCAACATAAGGATCAGTAGCATTTGTAGAGGTTTAGATTTATAGAAAAAAATAATTGCAATTATAAATATATGAAATATAATTGTTATGTGTCTTGTGCAAGTTATTTATGTATGCAGCACTCTAGAAAAGTTGACATTAAATAAGTTTTCGTAGCTCCGATAATTGTGCTATTTATTGCAAAGATATACATACTAATTTCTTCTATGTAAGTAGCAATTTGATTTTTTTCAGAAGTTGTTATTGCAAGTTGTAGCTTGGCTTGCAAGAAGCATGCAGAATATGAGTTCAAGGTAAAGCTGGAAGAAACTATAAATTAAATGCTTTATGTTTTTAAAAATTCTTGAATCTAGATTTAGCTAAATTTAAACTTTGGTCATGTTACAGACTTGATACCAATATTTTTTAAACTTCAATCAAATAAAACTTATTAATGCTACTAAAAAATTTACTGTTAAAATCATTTGTACACCAGCCATTTTGGTTAAGGTGCAATTTGGTATGGGTGTATTTTATATCATTTTTTTATTGTATTTTAGAAGGTATAAGCAATATTATTTACTGTAACTACGTAAATTGTAGCAATCTTTTGTATGTTAACTCTCACTTTTTAGTTTTATATGAAAGTAAAACTAATGTTGGATCAACTTGGGCGTCTATATCATGTTTCTCCGTTTGGTGAGCATTTACTCCCGCTTTTGCAGGGATTCTCACAAAATGAGAAATGCTCTATTAGAAACATGCTGCAAGTGATTTTACTCTGGTAGGTTTTTTCTCTTGGAGAAGACTGCTATATGAGAGGACTGACATGATAGACTTAAAATGATTTTACCTTTTATATATTATTTAAAGGAGATAATTGATTTATAAAAGTGTTTTTTGCATTTGTGGTGAAATAAAAAAAATCGTAAAAAATCTATAAATATTCTGATCTTGATCGTATCAAAAGCAATGAAATCTCTATTATTAACGTAATATTATTTCATTTTATTAGTTTTAGCTTAGTTCGTTTATTTTAGACTTTTATGGATTAGCGAAAAGTACTATATGTTTACCTATATTTATTATATTTCATAACAAACTTGAGAAAGTGTGTGGGGGTAAGTTAGCCAGAAATTAACCATGCCTTTGTCTATTTTGACGGTGAGTAATATTACTACATTTCCGTTGATAGTGTTAGTATTGGCAAGGAATCATTTAATATTGAGTGTGTAATTCTATAGGCCTATCATGAATATATGAATAAAATGAAGAGATAACGAGAAAAGAAAAATGTAACTCGAGACATTGCAATTATTGATTTAACGAAATTATTAAAAAAGCACTTACGTTTTATTTCGACAGATCTCTCGACCCAAAAAAAACGAGTTATTTATTTTAAAAGAAATCCTAAATACTAATAGCGTAGGCACTACTTACTTAATATTTCGTAATTACTTATTGGAAAGGTATAAATACATAGGATCTAATTAATAATTTAAAACTATTTTTGCTATTAGATTTATAAACACATTGAAAAATAATTAGTTCATAATAGAAGATGTAAAGGAAACTCAACAAGATCTGGAAAGTTTATATATCAGTATAAAATTACAAAATTCATGTTTTTGGAAAACTAATCACACAGAAGAAAAATTGTTCAAATTTAGTACAAGATAGTAGAAACTAAACTGGTTACTATATCGATTCCACGAGAATGGAGCCACACAGGTACAGTAATTTAAATCATAGCTACTGTAAAAGCAGACGCATATTTGTCACAATTTTAATTTGTGTAGTAGGACTAGCTCTATTTGCTACATGTTTATCTTATATTGCAAAACACCATCATATAGATGAGAACAGTAAAGAAAAACGTGAAACTATCACACAAAAACTTTGGGAAAATATGAGACTTCCTGATTTAATACTACCTTTAACGTATAAAGTAAATCTAGATGTGAACATGGACACAGATTTTTATCAAGGTATAGTAGATATAAACTTTATTGTAGTAAATACAACCAAGATAGTAATATTTCATGAAGTAGGTTTAAACATAACTAATGTTTCAATAAAAGAACTAAAAACTTCTAGAGAAACATTTGTAGAAAAGCAGTTTGAATATCTAAAGAATGAATATTATGTATTAGAAACAAGGACAGACTTACTAAAAGATAAAAAGTATACATTGACTATAAAATTTGTTGGGATCATGCATTCGGATTTAAGTGGATTTTATTCATCGTATCACGTGACAACTAACAAAACAAGACATAAAGTTGCGTCAACATTTTTTTCGCCTATTAGTGCTAGAAAAGCATTTCCTTGTCTCGATGAGCCAAAATATAAAGCAAATTTCACTTTAACCCTTACGCATAGTGACAAATATTCTGCACTGGGTAATATGCCAGTTGAAAGTAGAACATTCAATAACGATGAAGTAACAACAGAATTTCAACCAACATTGAAAATGTCAACTTATATACTTTGCTGGGTCATTTTTGATTTTGTCTCGCTGAGTCAAACAACTAAAAGTGGATTAGTTATAAACACATGGGCGCCAAAAAAAGATATCGAGGAAACGAGATACGGTTTAAAAATAACTTCGTTAATTTTAGACACACTAGAAGAATATTTTCAAATACCTTTTCCCTTGAAGAAATTAGACATAGTAGCTGTACCTAACTTCGGACCTGGTGCCATGGAGAACTGGGGGCTAATAACCTTCCGATCTGGCAGATTATTAGTAAACGAGAATACAACCGTTGAATCTGATATGCAGAGTGCATTCCATATCATGGCACATGAATTAGTCCATCAGTGGTTTGGTAACCTAGCAACGATGAAATTTTGGACAGATGCATGGCTAAAAGAAGGTCAGTATTATTATTCTATGAACTATTTAGAAGACCTACTCCAGTAATATTCCTTAACATTACTGCCTCGTAACAACCAATCAACAATCGAATGAGAATATGGTTTCTTAGCAATTCTTTTTGAAGAGATGTTCAGTTTACAGTAGCATTTTGTTTATCTTTTGAAACCTTCGAACAATGATCCTGCATTTTAAGATCATGGAAAGCATAACAATTTTAAATCTTTAACAATATTCTTATTTTAGGTTTCGCAAACTACATTTCATTATACCTTGGTAACGAAATGAAACCACAGATGGAATTCATGAAATATATTCTCAACAACCTTATGTTACCTGCTTTAACGTT
>JAYJMI010294405.1:6193-17343 GCA_036873855.1 Sarsia tubulosa
TAAGGAGGGTTAACAACGTTTTGTCGTAGATGATATTTCTAAACTAACTTCTTAAAAAAGTGTATTTAATGTAAAAATCTCATATAATCAACACCTAAAGCTTCATATCTCGATAAGTTGACACTTAACTGCAAAATATTGATTTAGCTAAAACTGTATTTGCTAGTGAGTATTTACATTCCACTCTAGCACAAATAGATATGTTGACAATATCTTTCTCTCTGGTTACACAAATTAAATAAAAAATTTTACTTGGTCTCTTTATCGGTCGTTGTTCTTCAACGTCACTTGTCTCACTGCTTCCCATGTCATTCACTGCAATACAGTGAAAGTCGTACACCACGTGTTTCAGATCTTTTATTAGTATCCAAGCTCTTTGCGGAAAAGCTTGTTCGTAGACTACATAATCTTCATAATATTTTTCTACAAAAAAAAAAAGGTATAAGATATTTAACTACATATTTAACTATATTTTCTCTCCTACTTAATATCGATGTAAAGAATATAACACAATTTAGGGAAGAGTAACGAAAAAGAATAAGATATATTTATTTTATGTATACCATATTAAATGCGTTGACCCGAATAAAAAACAAATATTTGCTTTAACCAGAAAGTAAAATAATACCAAAATGATACCTTTCGGTCTTACGCGAACCAAGAACTTTGTTGGAAGACCACCATACCATGAGTTTTGAAATGTAACGTTGATAGAGTTATCGTCGAAAGGACGCAGAAGTGGTGCGTTTGGCTTCCCTGGTACTAAAATAAATCAAGGTAAAAGTTGCAGGTAAGAAAAAAGCACTTAAAATATTACAATCCGCCTTAGAATGTCGTGATACTTAAAATCGTTATGTTATTTACTTCCTAGTTAATCCATCTAAACGCAAAAACTAGTTCTGCTCATAATTTGTTTTTCGAACAGATCAAAATAATTGAGCTAAATACCCGAACCGTACGACAAAACGAAGCTTACTATCGGGAGCACTAACAGCTACAAGCAGACGTTCCCAGTCTGCTCCTGGTCCAACCCTATTCCGTGCTGATAACTTGATATTATAGTAGGTTAAAGGTGTAAACACATTTACTAGATATGCTTCGCGAGAACCTCTATCAAACCCGAGGCTATGGATATCACCATTTTTTGAATTATCGTTTGGATCAGTTGTATACCTATATTAAAATTTCATAGTTGTAATAATATATATTAATTTCAATATAAACATTTAATGATATTCTAGTGTCATATTCCTGAATAAACCAACCTCGATCCCGGGACTTCTTTACTCTCTATCTAGGGACGATCTAGGGACTTGGTTAAAAATTCCTTACTCACGGTATTAAAATCATCCTAGGGAAGTATTTCGAGGAAACAAAAACAAAAAAAACTCAACTCACCAATACACTGTGTAACCTTCCACAAAACCGTTTGGACCTAAAGGAGGATTCCATGACAATCTTGCAGATTTACCAAAGGTTTTAAAGTAGACACGAATTGGTTGATTAGGTACTAAGAGAATAAAAACATTTGAAATGTAAGTTAGCAAAGGGAAACTTTAAAGAGTCAATACCCGATGTTAATGCATTGCGCGGTTTGTGTTCATAATATTGGTTTGCTAAAATACCAACTTTACTTTAACGCTCAGTAAAAGTCGAACAAAATACAGCAATATCGGATGCAATGCATTACATCGGATATTGGCTCTTTAAAGATAAATAAATCCCTTGGAAATTAGCGCTATGTGTTTTTCTACTTTCACAAGAATTGTAACAATTTAAAAATCATACAAGGACAGAAAATTTTAAGACTTTTTTTCGTCCTTATTTTTAAACGAAGTGCCAATTTCTTTTGTATATATTGTATGTAGGCGAATTCAAGTCAAGTGCTACCCAAGTGCTACTAGCTACTTCAATCATGTATGAAACGCCGTTCTTCCGTATCGAATAGCTCTAAAAGTAAAAATATTAAGGAAAATATATTGTTTACTATTATCTGTTAATAATACAACTCAAACCTCTTTGAGCTGTTGTGAACTCAATAACTGAACTCTCTGGACCTTCTCCTCCACTGTTAACAGCTCTAACAGTAACCATGAAGTCTTGATCTGCTGTTAAATTCAATAGGGAAACCCCATTAGAAAATTCTATGCCGTTAAAAGTCTGTGATTTGTAAACATAAGGTGATATTACTTCTCTTCGTTTACGACTCCCTTCATTTGGTGTGAAACCCCTCTGCGATTCACTGTCTGATATGTTCCAATACGTTATCTAAATGAAGTATTTGTAAATTAGACTAATTACAGTCTTTGTTTGTTTTTAGAAGAAACGTTTTGCGGAAATTCACGGAAAAAACAAACAAAAAAACAAACAAAAGAAAATAATTAAAAACAAAACATAGACTAAATATTAGTCTATTTGTAAATATGTTAAGGTTATAAGAATATATACCAATTTGTATATATTGTTCGATAAACTTGAGAATCAGTACTACTCTCGAATACGTTTAACATGTATTCACTGTAACAGAGGAGTTAGATTAAGAGTAGTTAGTTTCTTTTATCCGAAAGTCTGTGAGTTATCGCTACTTTTTCAATTGACATATTTAGCACATTTTGAGTAGAGATATTTTTATAAATTTTAATTTTTACTACCTTATAGCCATCAGCGTCAGGAACAGATGAATATCGAAGTTCAACTGTAAATTTTAAAACTAACGTCACACGGACGTTTCCGGGTGCTCTTAGCGGTTCTAAATAAATAAAAACAAACTGCTGTGAACGTCAGAAAATACGTTGCTTTTAAAGATTGGTTAGATCTTAGCTTAGTTAACAATATAGACTTAACGGAAGAACTTCATGCAGAAAAAAGGAAAGTCAGGATGGCAAAAAACTGACTGGAAATAGCCCATTCTCACCAAATGGCAAACACACGAGTAAAAACTGTTTTTATTAGTGGAGTTTTTTTGTAGTAAAAGTATACTAAAATTTATTTTAGGTTCTATCTAGAAATTTACTTGATATGCCTAAATCAGTAGGCTAATAATTATTTTTACTTACTAGGTCTACCACTGAAGTTCTTCATAATTTGAGGTACAGGTCCCTCGCCCAAACTGTTCATCGATTGTACAGAGAACGAATACGGTTGATAAATACCAGGACTTGCCACTTCATACGAATTTGCTAACGGATCCCTGATTTCAATTTGAGTATATATTTCATCTGCAGGCTTTTTATAAGCTACTCTGTAATAAAAATCTGGGGCTCCGTAATAAACGTCTGGTACAGGCTGAAATAAATAGTATGGTTATATTAGCCTAAAGGTTAGCTTACGATATAGACCCTTTACGAAAAACGTGTTTTTCTAGGGTCTATGAACATTCGCAAGAGAAGTTGTTCTAGCGAATTGTATAGATTTCTGACAATTTCTGACATGCACACTAAAGTTTTACGGCTTTTCTTCTCATCAAAACAACAATTCTCGGAAAATTATGCTAGTTCCCAGTCTTATTTTTATAATTATGTGGACGCGGTCTGTATATTCGTAGGCTATCTAAAAGTCGGCTTTTTTACAAGCTGGAAAAAGTTGCAAAAGCAACAAACTTGCTCATGCGCAATACATTACATCGGATATTGGCTCTTTAAAGATTAACTTTTCTTACTAGCTGATGTTTCTGGATGTTTATTTTGATCGTAAATAATTGTTGACAGAAAAGAATATACTAGTAATAGTACCTTCCACACAATGATAAATTTTCCACTTCCATTATGAGATACTGTGACATTCATAGGGTTAACAATGGGTTCTAAAACAAACAGGAGATATATTGATTTCTTGGAAAAATCTCGTCCCAGTACTCCAATCAGATTACCCGTTATATTTGACAACCAATAATATTACAGCCTATAAAACAGTCTTAACACATTATAAATCAAAGAAACAAAGTAAAAAGTAATCTGGTTTTATACTTACTCCCTGGAGGTGTTAAGCAAGTTCCGAATTCTGTTACCCTGCTCGGATTTCCGGTTAAAAAATCGGATGCTCCTCTTACACGAAATATAAGGTTAGCACCGGGTACAAGTCTTAATTTTGTCAAATCAAAATAGGTGATTGTTCCAGGTTCTGCCATAAGTTTTTTCCCTTGTAGTCTTGGTGGGCCTTCCCCTCCAAACCAAAGGTCATCCGCTAAGGTTTTATTTGTAGAATATTCTATAAAAAATTTGCGTGTTTCGACACTAAGTTCTTCGCCGCGTGTCCATCGTAACTTTGCATCGCCTGTTAAGCAATCCCCATCGACATAAACGCCAGCGGGTGGTTGGGGAGGACCTGTGTTAAAAAGTAAGTAGATAATGTGAAGAATTTACGTTCAATTCTAATAATTTTTTTTGTGTTGATGTATATCGGTAAAGTTTGTTTGAATATCTTGAGTACAAACTCTACGCGTAACGGTTTTAGTACTAGAAACCTATTTTTGTGTCTGTGGCTCAGGTGCTTCAATTAATACTAGCTGTAGTAATATAAGTATTGGAACGTAGCACAGTAAAACAGTATTAAGTTGAAACATATTATAATAATCAATCAACCTCGTTCCCAAGGTATTTATTCTGGAAACAAGATTGGATAATTTATAAGGACAAACTATAAGTATATAAATTTGACAGTAAAAGCACAACTAAAACTCGTATGCGGAATGTAGAATATTCGTTGATTCGGACAGTAACGCTTGGGGGAACAAAGGTAAAAAGTACATTACCTTTAATAGTTATTGTTGAGTAAGCCCATTCATCGGATACCAGCTCTCCAATCTCAGTGAAAGCATGGCATGAATATATTCCACCATCTGTGATTCTAAAATCATTGATATGTAACACCCTGGGTGGACCATACGCCCTGGGTTCCAAATATATTCTGCTATCAAATTTTGCCATTTTGACACCCCCTTTGTACCAATCAATACGTAGATCCAACATTTTATCGTAAGTTGCACCACAATACAACATCCCATAACCCCACCCTACGCTAAATGTGATGTTCTGTGGTGGTCGGTCAATAAAAACACGTTCTAGTAAAAAAGAAGTAGCGTCAAAGTATACAACTGAAAAGAGACAAAATCACACCATATAATTTTTTTTTGTCTTTTCAGCAGCCTTTTAACATGCAACTATTCGGGACATTAAGCAGCAAACTTAAACTTTGTAATTATAGAAACTGGAATGAAGACGGAAATAAGTTTTACCGAGTACTTTAAAAATAGAAGTGTCTTCAATTTTTCCATTTTCGTTTTCTCCTAGGCATCTGTACGTTCCCGAGTCCTCCATTTGTACATCATTGATTCGCAACGTTCCATTTGTATATGTTGTAAAACGTTCTTTTCCAGCTAGAGCTGTTCCATCTTTAAACCAACTAATGACCGGGATAGGACCACCGGCTATAAGGCAGTCGATATACCTTATGCTTTGCTGATACATGTAAACAGCATCTTTTAATGCAATCCTAAACACAGGCTTTGTTGCTAATTGAATAAAAGAAAACAATATCATCGTCTATGATGCATAGTAGTTCCCAGTATATTACTTTTTAATTCCTGTCTTAACCCTATTTATCCTGGGCTTTTTTTGACGTTTGAAACCCTTGGGGTACACAAAGGACCATATCTTATTTAAGAAACATGATATGGAAATGAAATTTGATACACATATTACTGAAAGTTAAAATATAATGATAAGAAATATTTTAATTGTAGTAGTTATCTCCATAAACAAGTGTAGATTTATAAAGAACTAGTCCAGATGGTTAAAAAGTTTTAAAAAAATTTCAATTTTTGAAGGTTTACATTTTGATTGTTTGCGTAAATTGAAAGGTGGTTTCGAACAGTGTATTATAATTTAGGACTTTCAAATGGTTACTTGTTTCAAATGGTTCAAATGGTAGGCCCCAAATCATTTTTTCTAAAATAAAACAGATATAAATTTTAGAAATTCTCTTGAAAAATCTAAAAAAATATGTTTCCGTTATTTTATAATACCTTATTCGAAAAATTCGGGTGGGCCTAAGGGGAAATAGGCTGTTGACTTTATAATTTAAAGTTTTCGATTCTAAAGATTATTTAAAAATGATGTGTCACGATCACTACCAATGAAGTAACCGGGAAACTATTAAAAAGTGCACCATGGTCAAAACCGATAATGCACCCGGATCACCACTCATTATGCGAGATAATAAAGACCAAAAAGTGCTCTATAATTCCAACTCCTATCCATGATACAACTGTATCACCACCTATAACCAATCTAGATTACCATCCATCTAGTAATGCGTCTTGATTAACACAAAAATAAATACTCACATTTTACTTGAATATAAGTTGAATCTGTTAAAGTTTCCAATACATTGATTGCAAGGCAAATATATATCCCGTCATCCTTATACCTAGCTTCATTTATCGTTATCACACCACCCTCTATTGTTCGATATAAACTATAATATAAAATCACGAAAAATATCAGAAAGTCTAAGAAATCCATCGTCACTAAATTAAAAATTAATAAATTTCATAGCCAATAGATACCATAAACGGACGTTATATTGCAAACTTTATTCAAGATTTTATGAAATCAAAAAAAAAATAAAAATCTTTGGTGTCAATAAGTAAAAAACGATTGGTAAACTAAAAGTAAAACAACAAAGCAGACTCAAAAAACGTTTTGTTTTTATATATGATCAAAAATATGAATAAGCCGGTTACGAACATTTTTGTCCCTATTTTTTTAACAAAAACTTAAGATTATCAAGGCTTTAACTCTAATTTTACCTGTTCAAATATAAAAAAATTGTGCACCCATCTCTTTTTTGCAGTGTATAAAATAGAAAATATTTTCAATGAACAATGATTTCACTTACGTAGTTTCTAGCATGGATCCGTTATGATACCATTCGTAATGAGGTGTAGGAACCCCGGTTGCTGAACAATTAAATGACCATGATGTTCCTACTGGTACCACTTGAGAGATGGGCATTTTGGATAAAAATTTAGGATGCTCTAAAAATGAAAATATTAACAAAAGAGTGTTATACTAACTAATAGCCTAGATTTACTCGTTCTTTTATATGGAAAAAGTTAGAGAACTCGAAAAAAAACATTAGAGAACTTCTCCGCTACTCTGAATACGCAAAAAATGTTCCCGTTCTAGGAAATAAAATGCAATTCTGAGTCAATTTTTGGCTTTAAATTAGGAGACAATCAGAATTTTTTTAATTGCTTATGTTAACTAATTTGTAAAACGTTCTACCAAAAGTCTACTGCAGAAAACTGTTTCAGTGTACTATAAAATCCTGTAATATTTATAACAAAAAATCTAGAAAAATCTTTACGTTGCACCATTAGTTGTCCAATTTTCCATGTTTTTCCTAGTGTATTCGTTGCCGTGCATTTAAACGTTCCACCGGAATATCTTGTGACTCGACGTAGTTTTAAAATATGACCTCCAGCTAAAATTCGGAAAAACTCGAAGTTTAATTCTTTGCTCCCATTATTATAACGACTACGAACATCAGCACCTTGATATGACCACGTGATTACTGGTCTTGGTCTAAATATGAAAAATAAAAAGTAGATAAAAAGAGAATCAAAAATAGACCTAAATATATCGAGCTCGATGTGTAACACTATATTTTTCTTCCTAATATTGAATTTATTATAAGCAGAAGTTCTAATTTTATTTTATATCTTTTAAAATAGGCTTTACCCCTGAAAGCGTAAAAGGCGTACACATCCCCAATTGAATTTGCGAAGACCTCCTAAAATAAATACCACCTAAGGTTGTTTTTAGTATGAAATAGCGTAGATTTTTATCACACTCACTTTCCAAGTGCTCCACAACTCATTGTATATTCTGTGTTTAGTTTCGCAACCATGTTTGCTGGCATGTGTTGTATAAGATCAGGTTTACGCGATTCTTCTACTCCTGTTGATTACAATAAAATGAATAAAAAAGATGCTAGATTCCTAGATTTGTAGTAAGAATCTTAAATTGGCAAAGTGTGAGTCTTTATTTGATCAATAATGCTATGATGAAACAGTATAATAAAAATACCTAATGCTTTTATAGTTATTTTGAGCAACAGATATAAAATTATAAGGTGTATCCCTGTATTAAGGTTGCCGTTCCAATTCTGAATGCTGAACATACAACTTATTCAGCAATGAAAGTATTTTTGGATATGTACGAGGATACAAACTTTTAAAACTTAAATTTTGATTTTTAATGTATTACTAGTATAAAAAGTATTAATGACTACAAGTCATATTTATAACCAATTCTTAAAAAAACATCCATCTCAAGGTTTATACAAGCTTCTATCAGATGTCTTTATTGTGTCATTCTTGTTAGTATGGATAAACTTACGTTCATAATATTGCCATAATAACTGTTGATTTGACGCCTCGTAGAGTCCAAAGTTCACTAAAATACATCTTATACCACCAATGTTACGTGATTGTTTCATATCATCGTCAGTTACAAAACTATATGCTAACTTTCCACCTGATACTGGAAACGCCCTTTTAGCTGGAATACTTGGTGCCCAGTATTGTGGTTCTCTTGTCTCTTCGGGTACTACACCCCATTTATATTTAGTACCATATCCAAAAGAATGAGGTGGACAGTTTATAATAAATTTACGCCCGATTGTTGGGAGTAGTTTTGATGGTAGGTTGTGATACTGACTGCCAATCTTGAATTTACCCATTACTTAAATAGTAAAAAAGGTAGAAGGAATATTAAAAAAAACTGTTTACTAGACACTTTCTACTATTTCTTTTTTTCTAGATTCATCAACCTAATTCCCAGAATAAATTCCGCTATAAGCAGGGAGGCTCAGTATCTGCCTTTCATTTATAAATATTTTTGAAAAACTTCAAAAACTTCATTTGGGTAGGTATTGACTAGTTTCATGTTTATTGCTTATATATTAATGTAGATATCAAATCCTGAGCTGAATCCTGTTTTATAAGCAGTTCATGATTAAAGTTAACAAAGCAAGTTTTGTAAATACGAACAGGAAACTCGTCAGCAAACCTTCCGAATATTCTCATCGAAAATGCCAAAACTAAAATCTTTATGTTCTAAAAGTTTTAAAAATGTTACCTCTTATTCGAATATATTTCTCGACAAATACCGAACCAATAACATTTGTTGCTATGCAACGGTATCTACCAGTGTCTGTTACTCCGTTAATCTTCTCTAACAAAAGTTTACCCTCTAAGAAATAAATTAATATTTGATTAATGAATCAGTAAAAGTTGACTTGACTAATTAGAAATTACTTGTAAGTTTTTGAAAATTACTGTAACAGCAACCCCGTTAATTTAGCCAATTATAAAAGCTTAGCTACCAGTTATTGTATGCCGAACAACGCCAGTTGTATCGGTATCTGTGCTTGTCGTATCGGTACCAGTTCCGGTTCCATCTCCCGTTTTTGTTGTTATTGTTTTAAAGATAACTCCGTTTAGCGACCATTCAATAGTTGGTACAGGGTAACCGGACGTACTACACTTTAGTTGAAGTCTTTCACGCCCGTATACATTTTGTATAGGTATAGGTTCTAATATCTCCATCTTATGAATCTGTGGAGGTATTTCTAAAAATGATATAAATTAATTATGATTGTTTGTTATTCCTAAATATTTTTGTTATTACGAGAAAAACAACGCTGTTCAGCAGAACTAAGATTTCGAGCACTTGAGTAATAGCAATGCGTTTTAAATTAATATGGTCAGAAACAAGAGTCTTCAGCCTAAGCTAAGTTTAATAATTTCTTCATAAGAGTAAAAAAGTTGTAAATAAAGAAACTCTCTCAATTTAGATCACTTTCATTTACAATTACTTTTGTAAGTGACGCAATATATATTAGAGACTTATATACAGTCGAAAGTCGCAATCAGGTTTAAATTTATGGCACGGGATCATTTCTTACTATATCTGACGGTTATATAAATATTTTTTAAAACGACCAATCTTTATATAAAGAAAGTCAATAACTGGATATGATGGTTGATGGGCACTAACTTATAAATAAAAGTATATTGTTTCAACCTTTTATAAAGATTATATTGTGAAGTAAAAAAGGTAATTTTTACTACCAAAATCCGTCTCAGCAGAAATTTTGTGACAATTGCACAACCTGTAAATCTTTAAAAACTCTGAGGACGAAGTTGATACCCAACCTTAATATGATGCTTTGTATCCGTCATAAATGAGGAGAAAAGAATTCTTTGAAAGGAGATTTTACCTTGTCCTGTAGTATCAAATGGTGTTTGAGGATCTGGTAACTGACCATAACTCCAAGGTAGCAAACCAATCAAAATGTAGATAACTACAGAATAAAATGGTTAAATGATAACAACTATTAATTTACTTATTTCGTCCTATCTTTGTTTATTCAAATCTGTATTTGTATCAAAACTTCTATCGAATTGTCAAACATGGACAAAGTTAACTAAACAAGATACCAACTTTTTAGAAAAATGTACAAACACTACCTTTAAAAGATTCCTCAATGTTCCAACATCAACTCCAAATTGTTCATTGTATTTAGAATTTGGCTTACTTCCAATTAGTTATGAAATTTATTTAAGAAAGCTAACATTAAAGATAATTTCGAAAAAAGAATCTGATTCTTTGAACCCCCCCTATTGAACCTATTTATATAACTTTATTTGTAGTAATCAAACTAATTTTTTTAGGCAATTACTAACTATCTAATACCAACATTTTACTAAAATTTTGGGGCCATACCATTTGGAGTTGCTAAATTAGAAGCATCGTTCGAAACCACCTACCAAATAATGCTAAGAATCAATGTAAATTGTCAAAATTTGAAATGCTCATAAATTTTGAACCAATTATTATTATGATCTGAAAATTGGTAACTTGTTTATAATTATAATTAATTTCAATTAAAATAACTTTTGGGACGTCTTATCATCAATTTTTTCGAAATTTGACCAAGTTCCGGACCAAATTTTGACCAGAAATATTTTTTTGTATAATAAACCCGGCAAATATGTTAATCTAGAAGCTATTACCTTTCTAAAACTGCAAAAATAATCTAAATAACGCTTACACAACTCAATAGATTCAAATTTGAATAAT
>JAYJMI010295516.1:0-17337 GCA_036873855.1 Sarsia tubulosa
TTTTACAATACTGCTCATTTGCTGCACGATAGTGCCATTTGATAAAAATATCAGTTACCAGGGATCCACTGGCAATCTATCCCTTGTTTTATCTTGTGATTAGAGTAGTTATTGATTTATGAATTCAGTTGTATTTATGCCTATTTGCTGCATTAGCAAATCAAATGTCATAATCTATACAGAGTTCTTTTTTATATTGTAAGGGTCCACTAGTAATGATTACTTGCTTCTTTTCATAGAATAGTTTTGCAGACATCCTCTCTAAAATCAGCATCTTTCTATATATATTAATAATAACGAATAAAAGGAAATTAGAACCTATTTTTTACCGATATATCATTGTAAATTCTTCTTACATTAAAAGATAAAGTTAGTGTTGTAACTTCTTATACATTAATAGTTGTTTAATTCTAGAGTTTTTAACACATGGAGTTATGCATTTATCTCATTCACTCTTACTTATTCCTTTTAAATAAGATAAAATAGAAAAGGGGTGGTTATAATCAGAACTAAAAATAAAACATTTATTAGAATAATGTATAATATCGATTGATTCTCAATATATGTGAATTTATCTAGTATTGTATACATTGCATTTAATTTCATCGCTTATATCGTTTATAAAGTTTTTCTTCCTTTTATTAATTATTTACCATGGAATATTGAATCTCTCTTTTTTCAACAAACTATTCTTAATCAAACTGTATTTTCATTTTCTTTTTTTTTTCCTTCTGAGATCTTCAATTTTTATTATATTTATTTTGTTGTTGTGTGTTATAAAGAAAAGAAAGGTTATATTTAACAAGTTTCGATGATTTGTTGTTTTCAATGATAAACATCATTAAAGAACTTTTCCTTCTACTAGTTCTTCCAAGCAAATATATTTTTGTCATGAAATGTTGGAATAATATAAACAGATAGATGAAAATACTTACTGAGTAGTTGTATGAAATATGTGTAATATAAATATATATACATTTAATCAAAGCTTCTAGACTAATGAAGATTTTTAAATCCATTAATTTTTATTGTTCAGTATTATCTTATTGCTTTATTTGTACATGATATCATCAGCACATAAACGCTGATCAGTTTAAAGGGACGTATCTTGGCTAAAACTAGTCTCTAATAAACCCTTTTGAAATTTAGTGAAATATAATTCTCTAAAAAAAAAATACTACAGTAGGAAACAAGAAGTATTAGAGCTTAATGTTTTGTGTTCTATGAGTTCTATGTTGCTTTTGATCTTCTCCGTCAAGCGAAAGGGATATTTACTAGCTTGATCTTCTCCATCAAGCGAAAGTGATATTTACCAGCATGGTTTGCATTTAACCACTCACCATATTTCGATCTAGTTATTTTCCTACAACAGGATATCCAGGTGAGTAACCCTGTTGGAAGGTGCTTGTTTGCGACTTTGTAATAGGTGCTAATGTTCCTTAAAAGTATGGACACAAAGATATATTTATTATTTATATTTGCATGGTATGGGTAACCTCATAACAACTTCGACGATTTAAAAGTCAGCTTTCGTTAAAAGATTGAGAATGAGAATTTAGGATATTCATATTGCTTCAAATGATCTGCCAAGAGATTAATTGTTATTTTTTTTTATTATTTTTTATTTCTATAAAGCTGTTCTTTGTGCAAGGGGTTTTTCATTTACCTCGATTTTAAATAACGACTAAAATTAGTGTACCAAGAGAAAGTAATAAAAAGTTGGGTATATTTAAAACATAAGAAAAACATTTATTAGTTTACAAATATTTACTAAATGTTTAGTGTTCCAAACTCACCCAACATATTTCTTTCTTTGTTTAAAAGTGCATGCAGGATTGTATGGCTATAATTTATTATAATAGAAAAGACAAAAATAGAAACCCTAAAAGTCGGTTGTTATGTCTTCTAAGAAAGTAATACTTTTGCTGGATCATTTTAGTTTTGTATATCGGAAATGCTGTTCCGTTTTTACTGATTCCCCTAACCATATATTTCAAACTGAGCGTAAGTGAGTGTCTTTCATCTTTGTTTATTACAAATCGCTATTAGAACTCAACAAGCAACACCAGTCAAAATGATCTTAACTGTGCATATGTTGGGCAGAAGACTAGTTTCGTTGTTTTTTACTAACAGTTAAGTAAGTGATCAAACAGTTTAAAAAATGTGGGCTTCATTTTTTACTGTAGCATGAAATCGAAAAACAGTGTTTTTAGATGTGTATCATACATTAAGTGAGTTTAATGTACTCCTTTAAATTGATCTTTGCAATGATAAAAACTTGTGTTTGAGCTTGCTCATTTGCTGCTGTTCTACCTTAAGCTTAGTATGTTCATTTCAAGCATTAAACTTATCTTTACAGTAAAGTGAGTTGTTTGTGAAAAAACTCTCCCTTGTTACAGAGTTGCATGAACATGACATGGGGGTTTAATCGTAATTTAATTTGTTCGTTTTAGGTTAAAAGTAAAAACTATAATAAGAATAAGGTTAGGAAAACGAAAATTTAATGATAATAATATAATTTAATGCAAAGAATAATGATGGACAATAATTTCCAAGGCCCCATGGATAATTTTAGTTTTACTGCCGATAATTTTGGTATGGCTGGTCAATATGGTAACCCAGTTAACCCATCTCAAATACCACCTGGTGGACCACTTCCAGGTAAGATTTATAACTTTAGTGTTTAATACAGAATGAAAAATGTGTTTAAATTTTCTTGGAATTGTGTTTTTTAGTTGGTATTTTCGTTTAATAATCTTGAATGCTTCTGCTTGAAATTGCAATACATCTTTTATTAGATGGTAAAACTTGCTAAAATGTTTTTGACTTAAATTTCTTAAAAGATAACACTAAACGATTTGATAAATCATGAAAATAGTTTTCTGATATCAAACCAAAAGTACAAGAATGATTTGTGCATGATTAATAAGTAGAGTTAATGTAATTAACTTTAATTACTTTTTAAATTAACAAACTGATGGGTGACTAATTACTATCTCTTTATTATAAAAAAAAAACTTTAAAAAAACATCTTTACTGAAAAAATATATTCTATTTTAAATAAAAAAATTTTTTTTTATAAAACTGATCTACAATTATTTTTATAAAAAAAAACTTTCGATAAAAGAAATACAAACTGTGAGATGTAAACAAGTTTTTTATTAAATAGTAAGATATTTTTACATTATCAAAAAACTATGTGTTTTTTAATAATACAAGAAACAAAAAAATCTCTTATTAGAAGTAAAGTTATCTATGTTTTAAAAGAAAACTTTTACTGTAATTATATTTGAGTATTATAGAGTAATTTTTTTTTAAATATTGATTTTTAACATTTTGTTTTGAAAATAAAATTAATTTTTTACTTTCCACCATTATTTGTTAATAAAGTTGATGAGATAAGTATATATTATTTTTTGAGTGTTTATAAGTTAAGATAAAAGTTTATGAACTTCCTTTTTTAATAAGCTTATCATCTATAAATTAACATTCATATAAAAACATATACTATGATAATATTAGTTTTCAGAGTTATATAAAGTTGATAATTTGATTAGATATTCTATCATTGCCTATTACTCTAATCACATGTTTTTATATGATGAGTTGTTCTAGAAAGATCTTGTTTCGAAAATAAGTCAAAGTGACCTCATGATGTCATTACAAAATGTTGATTCATCACATTATGTTGAACATGTTTAATTCTTAGAAATCATTTAACATCATTGACTTTTTCTTGTTTATAGGGAACTTTTATTAGTTTTAACTTTCTAAAAGCTTAAACCGTACATATACAGGCTGTTCAACAAAGTTCTATAATCAAATCATGTAATCTACAGGTCTCTCATAATGTACATGAGCTAATACTAACCTACTACTGGAACAACATTTATGGTAAAAATCAAACAAATAATTAAATAATTCTCAGTCAAAGTTATTTCATTGTTCTAGTTTTCAAGGTTATTAATTAGGTTAAAATGGTGACAAGCCTCAATTAATTTATATTGTAGTTTTTACAATGTCTTTCCAATGTCTTTGAGGGAAGACTAAAGTTTTTTGCTGTATTATATTTTAAAATGTTTTTAAATATTTCAGTATAAAATAGAATAAGATTTAATGTTTAGACAATATTCAGTTGAGTATGGAACAACATATCCAACAAACAAATGAAAGGTTACAATGCATAAGAAGAGACTTAAATGCTATCGTTACATTTCAAAGTGCGGCTCGAGAATTACTAGAATGGTGCGGTGATGCACGTGCTTTTCAACCGGCGTATGAACGTAACCTAATGGAGTGCTTAACAGTAAGGATTTTTACTTTTCAAACATATTCAGGTTGCTAGCACACTCACCTAATTGTTGGTTATTGATTTTATAACCAAAAGCTGAACTAAAACATTCAAATCAATTAACCACACAACAAGAAGAGAAGCTTAAGGAAAGAGTTTTAATTTCGACATTCAAAACTTTTGTAACATATGTAAATTTCTTTGATCAATTTACAAATATATTTGTCTTATTTGTTGTGATGTAAAATGTGAAATACTTTCACTTTATTGAACAAAAAGTGAAACCTACTTGTCACATAAGCTTGTCCAAGTCTTTCTTCGTCAGATAACTTTGTTTAATTAATATGTAATTATGTTAACTTATGTTAACCATGGTATCAGTTTTTGTTGATATTTTTGCTGACTCGCCCGTTATTTTGCATCATAGATTATCAGTAAAGTTGCTCCAGCCCCAGGCTATGATTTAGACTTAGGTAAGTTAAAAAAAAGTAGCTTTACTTTCGTTTTTGTTTTTTGTCATATTTATCAGACCTTCATTGTCAATTTTGTCAAAACAGCATTGACACAAGCTTCGATATTTGCTCGAAGTAAAGAAATCGCTTAAAATTGTAATATTACAGAAAAAGTTACTTTGATTGGGTGGAAATAAATGGCAAAATGTGGTTGGTTGACCAATTCTTTCCATACTGTACTTCAATTTAAACTCTTTGTGATGCACAACTTTGTGACATATAATAAACGTTACATGTTAACTTCATGGAAGACAAGCAATCATTCTCGCAAAGGCTCGCACCCCAGTATGGAGAGAGCTTTTTATATATAGTTCATGTAAATAGGAAAATTTTACGATTTTACCTCCTTTGTATCAGCATCTAAGACTAACCTTTAGCCTGTGCTGCCCGTCTTTAAATATTCCTGAAGGAGACAGTTCTTTATTCTCAATATTGTTATCAATGCAACTTTTAGGTTACAGACTTTTAGCTGTTTGTGCCGCACACCGTGAAAAACTTTCAAGAAAGTCTTCAGGTAAAAATATATGTTTTAAAATATACAACAACAATAGACTATGTTTATCTTTTGGTTATTAAGTAGTTGTCATGGTATTTGGTCAATTATTATTTGTAACATTGACTGCTGGGCCAGTCCATTTTATTAGACTTTATTATCTTGCTGGCGTACACTATCACTACGAAAGTAAATTTATTCATATCAATCAAAGTTTAAGAATTTTTTGCATTATTAAAACATGATAAATATACTTTGATATATTCCAACTGATATACTACAGATTTAAACTGCTGTGTTGAGGTGAAATCTTTATGTATAATTAATTAATTAAATCCCCATTCCTCTTCATGATTCATTAGGAAGATTGAATATTTTTAATATTTAACAACACTTACAATTATCCACTGCTCATTCATCATATAATCGTCATCATATCATCATCGTCATCATATCATCATCGTCATCATATTTCATCATCATTCATCATATTTTAGGGATGCTTTCAATGTGGTGTGAAGATCTGGGGAGGTTGTTATTGTTGCGTCATCAGAGTAAATCAGATATCAAACCGTTTGCAAATAATCCAATGAAAAATATGCCTTCCCCAATGCCACAGGGGTGAGTAATTTTTTACATTTTCTAGACATCTTTATCTATGCTGTCTAAATAAATATTTGGTTATATCAAAAAGCTGGCCACAGAGCAGGTCATGAAGGCCAACTCAGTGAGTGTGCTCCCATCAGCAATCTGACCGTAGTTTTTAGGGAATTTGTATCGCCAGGGCGATTAATTGAGCTGGCAGAACATATCCATGACAAGACCTGTAACTAGGACGAAACACTGCATATAAATATGTTATACAGTATTTCGATATCATTTTTTTTTATCAATTTTAGTGATAGTACTATTGCTTGGCAACCAAACAATCCACAACAGCAACAACAAACTAATGTGTCAGTATCAGTATCTTCTGTATGGGGGGTTAGTACAACGCCAAGTATCAATAACAATTCAATGGTGAATATGCAAACTTCCGGAGTGATGGGTAATACAGCCAGTGGGGGTGGAAATATGACCCATGGTATGCAAAACATTTTACTCCTTATCTTTGAGATTAAAAAAAGGATTTCTTAAAAAACTACCAATTTTCTTTTATAGGTAAATGATTCATTTATAAGTAGGGATAAATATTTTATAAACTGTAACTCAGTACTACCAGGACCATTTCTGTGGCCATATCTGTGTAAATTAAATGGACCAAGAAAGTGAAAGAATAAAATCGAGACTTTTTAAATATAAAATATCATTTTTTTATTTCAGTTCAGTTATATATTGATAGTATCCTATATTATATTTTTCATATTATATGTTTTACCCATATATTTTATTTCAGGGTATAATACTGGGGCTAATGGTATCCGTGGTAATGAGATGCCAAACATTCAAAACATGAACAACATGAACACAAACAATACAAATAATACTAATAATAACAATAATATGTACAATCGACAAAACAGTATGAATTTTAATCAAACAACTACCACACCTACAAATCAAAATAACAATTTTCAACAATTTCCACAAGGTCAAAATCAAGGCAATCAGCATAATGGACCATTCCCTGCTGCCGCAGCTGCAGCTGCTGCTGTTGCTGCTGCTGCGGCTACTGCAACAGCAACAGCTACTGCCACAGCTACTCTTCACATGCAAGAACAACCAGATCAAATGAACAGCAGTGGTAGGTTTGTTATAGTTTCACTTGTCTATTCAATACTTATTTACTAAATACTAAATGAATATATACGTTTATTTATTATACATAACTGAATGTGAACTTATAAAGCAAAATCGCAAGGTTATATGCTTGTGGTGTTTTCTCAGGTCTCAGAATATTTCTTTGTATTACAGGGGAGTTTATGGATAACCAACAACAATACCAAGTTCATGGTCAAACACAATTTCAAGCAAGAAGTGCTATGAATCCAGCAATGAATCGTCCAATGTTCAATAAGCATAACATGGGGGGTTACATGAATGGACCTCACGCAAATATGGGTGGTTACATGAATCCTCAGCGTAGTATGTATGGTATGCCACAACAACATCAGATGCAAGGTAGTATGAATTCACAAATGGCGGCTGCAGCTGCTCAAAGAAATATGATGAGATATCCTGGCCCACCATTAAAACCTTCTCCTTCTATGATGTACAACCAGACAATGATGGGAGGTAGCCCTATGACACCTGATACACCTAATGGTCAATTTAGCCCATACGGTCACGGTGGTATTGGAAAAGCTGGTCCTTTTCCTCCGCAATACCAATCCCCACCAAGTTATAATGGCTCATTCGGACCTAATATGGGTGGCATGAACATGAACAATATTGGAATGGCTGGTTCCATGACCAATACCATGGGAATGCCCCCTCAATACAGTCCAATGAATACTATGAATAACCCAATGGCAAATATGATGAATCAACCACCTCCCACTGGTATTCAACCAATGGCTAACCCTAGCCAACGCAGACCAAGTACACTTCAATATCAGCCATCTTTAACACCTGGTGGATCAGCAATGCCACCGTCGCAGTCTCCAGTTGGTACTCCAAGGTATTTAGTGTTTTACTTAATTCATCTTTTTTCCAATGTTATTAATTATTGATTAGCAATGTTCTAATTACAAATATCTAGTCCAGCAACACACAACGAAAACAGTATTCTTTTTGGACCTTTAAAAGATAAAAAAATTATCGTCCTATTGGATTTTTTGCATTTAGTTAATTCATCAAAAATTTAGAAAAGTGTTGAAGTTAGAGGGTAATATATGTTCAAACCTGGCGTAGGTGTCATGTTGTTGTAGGGGTCAAAAGGTCTTAAACAGTTCTGAAAATACTTCCGGGGGTCCATTAGTTATTAATTCATTGTTCATTTTTCTCTCTATGTATAGGTATATGTCTGTAACAGACCCCCCTTCCACTACTGGTAGTATGGTCCAAGACATCAAGCCCCAGATTGCTGGCCCACCACAGCCCATGAAAAATGTAATGGAAACTTCTTCTACTCCTGTAACTTCTGCTGCTGTCGACATCAAACCACAAATAAGTAAGTTTGCTTCATTCATATTTTCATAGTTTTTTGCAAGTGATACATTGTAACAATATTGAATACCCAAGAAGCCAGGCCAAAAAATACAACCATTTAATCGTGCAATTAATATAGTCGTCCAAAACGTTTTTTGATAACAGATATTAAATTTTTCTTCAACTAAAATCCACAAGTATATTGCTTGTTGTAATTTTTTTTGTAAAACAAATCTCTTCTTCAAGGTTGCTTCAACTCCCCGTTAGTAACATCTAATTCGCAAATAACTAAATAACCCAATTCTTTTCTACACTGTTTAGTTAAATAAGTAATTTATTCTATAATTAAAAAGTATTATAATTTCTAATTTCTTCTTCATATCGTCAGTTTGCTTCACAAAGTTAGGGCTTTGTTTTCGTTTTGATATACACTTACAGTTCTAGAGATATCAAATGCAGAAATAAATATGATATCTAGAGTAGTTTTATTTTGACGTTTTTTTTGCTAGGTGAAAAAGGTGCAGTCCCCCGTAGTAAATTGGCCAAATAAAATTTTGTGCGAGTGGAAACCATGGCGCATTTTTTTTGGTGATACTACACTACACATCAATTTGAACCATCTGACGAAGTGTCAGCTTTGTCATAATTTTTTCCCGGTTTCGACCAGCATTTTACTTTAATGTGTTACTATCAATATGAGTAATCGTCAACGAGACAGTTATTATTATAGATGATTTGTTTTTATCAATTTGTAGAGCCTGACAAAGATTGTTTACGTTTAAAATTTAATGTTGCAAATGGTATCGTATTGCAACCATTCCGATTGCAACATAATCTAGCTGTGAGCAACCATGCTTTTGTTTTGAAGCCACAAATACATCAAACGCTCATGAGCAGGTAAATAATTCTTAGACATCAATCAAGTTCACCACCTTCAATATTTTCTATCTGTCAATATATTTTTTAAAATCTTAAATCCTATCGGTCAACAGGTTTTGCAAGAATAATTTAGTCTTATTTTAAATCAGTATTATATGGCTATATACATCTGACATAGAAATGTGCTATCGATAGATTTCCACCTTAAATCTTATTTTTGCTCATTTTATTTTCTCATTTATCCTGCCGTTTCAATGATGCATGTTTTCTTGTTTTATTTTACAGACCAGATCTTGAACTTCAATTTAAGTGTTACCATCATGAAGACAAAGCAATGACTACAAATTGGCCAAACTCAGTTAGCGTCAGTGTGAACAATAATCTACTGGACTTGGAGCGTGGAGATTCTAAGACGTCTCACAAACCTTTGATGTTGAAGAAACATTGTAAACCTGGTCGCAATACAATACAAATAAATGTTTTAGTTTGTTGTTGTGTAAGTTCATATTTATAAACTTTACCGAATTGGTCCTTAAAAAGCTAGACCTGTCGGTCTGTACATCAGTCTATTAGAAACAACTTTTTCTCAAGATCTGTTTATTAGGTATTTTTGTAAGAAGCTGAGCGTTAATAAACTCTCCAAGAAAGATTATTTTGGCAAGTGTTATCTTGATTCTATCTTATTTATTTCAATTCTTTAGTTTTAATTATTCATCTATTTTAGTCTCACCTATTCGTGTTGCAACTGGTCCATCGTCCATCTGTTAATTCAGTGTTACAGGGTCTGTTAAAGAAACGACTGCTGCCAGCTGAACACTGCATGAAAAAAAGTAAGCATCAGTTATATAAAACTATAAAAAAAAATTTCAAAAAGGTTCAAGATTCGGTATCATTAGGTCCATTCTGAAAGAAATAACATATTTACTTAGAGTCTTTATTTTTACTAGTACAATATATGATTTTGTATATTAAAAGTGATTAGTGTAGCTATTGTACGTTGTAAGATGTCCTAATAAAGTTTCAAGTTCATTTCTGAATTGAAAACTTTTTCTGTATCAAACTTACTTTTCTCATTTTTAGTCAAACATAACTTCAAAACATCAGCTGCTAACGGTACTACTGTGAATGGAAATGATGACAGCGTTGAACAAACTGCTATCAAAGTTTCCCTCAAATGTCCCATCACTTATCGACGTATAAATGTACCTGCTCGGGGTCACGACTGTAAACACATACAATGTTTCGATCTCGAATCTTACTTGAAATTAAACGTCGATAAAGGAAATTGGAAGTGTCCTGTTTGTAGGTACGTAGGTTGTTCTGTTTGTAGGTACGTAGGTTGTCCTGTTTGTAGGTACGTAGGTTGTTCTGTTTGTAGGTAAGTAGGTTGTCCTGTTTGTAGGTACGTAGGTTTTTCTGTTTGTTTGTACGTAGGTTGTTCTGTTTGAAGGTACATAGGTTGTTCCACATCAGCTTTCTTCTACTTAGCCTTATAAAATATATCATTATTTTAACATTGTTGAATTGACACATACTAGAGCAGTAAATTCTTGTTTTAACTTGATTTTTCACAATAATATACTTTTTGCTTCTTTGAAGTTACTTGCCGTGTAGTTCGAAAGGTCGGCAATAATACAGTTTGCTTTGAATTTACTTGCCGTGTAGTTCGAAAGATCGGCAAAACTTCAAAGGAATCAGTAAAATACATTATTTTAATTATTTTCGATATAAAATAATGTTTTCTTTTTTCTTTTAGTAAAAGCGCCATACTTGAAGGTTTGGAAGTTGATCAATATCTTTGTCAAATAATAACCACTTTAAGCAAGTAAGAAATACTTTAGTTCATTCTTTCTTTCTATCATTTCTAAAATATAATTTTCACAGTGGTAAGCCAAACTGAATGGAACCTCATTATTTTATAGGTTGGTTATTTAACATTAACTCTGTCATGTCTATTTTTTTCTATCATCCAAGTCAATTAAGACTAAATTTTTAAGGCTTTGTGATAACTTTTAAAGGGAGAATAAGTTGCAGTCAAGTTGTTGATCGACAAATAAACATTTTAATGAATCTTAGGACGGAAGCAGAAGAAGTAACTATTGATTCTAATGCATCCTGGATACCTGTTTCTATAAAAACAGAAATAAAACATGAAGATAACGAATTTAATAATTGTTCTTCTGGACCACCACCGAAACGTTTAAAATCCGTTGACAGTAACATTGCTTCACCTATGTCAATCACAAACCCTTCAACACCCGGCTCATATAAACCACCTACTCCGCTTTCTTGTAATTCGTCCGGTCCAAAAACTCCCAATCCCGTATCGAATTCTACTTTAACATCGTATGATTCAAAGTTTGCGGTACCGAGTCCTGTTAATATGGGAGGTCCTGTTTCTTCTCAACCTCAACTAATACGCCAGCAGAGTGCACCAATAACGCCCTCGAATAGAGCTGATGGACCCTGTCATCTTGGACCACAAAGTGAGTTAAAATACCAACAAAAAAATTGTTTTCATCAAACATTGATTCAACTTCTAGTATGTGACAGCCCAGATACTAGAGAGATTGCAGTTTTGTGCTGATTAATTAACTTATCATTAGTTCTTACTACTATACCCTAGGCGTTCGAAAATTTCGTTTTGCTAAGAATGTTTGAGTCACGCGTGATTCAATTTTTGTAAAAGTTACCTGCAAAAATTCTTCTCGTTGAATCTTTATACCCAATTTCTTAACAGTATAAAAAAATTCTATATGTTTTGATAAGAAGAATAGTGAGTGAACTTGTGAGTGTGCATAGGCCCTAGAAAAACACGTTTTTCTTAAAGGGTCTATATCGTAGGCGGGATTTCATAGAACAATTCCCGTTCATATTAGTTTTTTCGTTATGTATTACTCGATTAATTCAATACTTTTCAATTACTATTTTAGGTGGTCCTCCTACGCTTGTTCGTTCTCCAGATGCGCCCCCTACTATTTCGCCTACCTCAGCAAATTCCGCCCCACCATCCAACTCTCAACAAACAACGCACTTAGACGATCCTATGTCGTCTAAAAACGATTCAAACGATATTTTGAATGCAGAATTTACGATCGACTCGATGTTTTCAGGGGCCGAAGCCAACGCCGTCTTAAATAACGATGGCGATGACGGAAATCTCAACGTAAGTGTTATTAGTAACGCGCATGCTTAATTTAGGAAATATTCCTAATTTAGTTTTACTTAAAAAGACGAACATGCGCAAATTTTAAGTTAAGTTTTACAGTTAATTTTTTACTACTTAAAATTAACCATTTTTATACAATACAATTTGATACAATATACACCTATTATTTGTGTATGTAAATTTGGTCAAAGAATCCGAATATTTAATTTCATTTTTAAACGGTAAATCGGTGGATTTATTTACTTTTTCAAAAAAACTATCCCACTCTAACAACCGTTTACAAAATTGACATTCACTGTATTTTTTGTGTAATTATATTTAAATTATTTTTTTTTTTTTTTTAGGTTTTACCGGAAAACTTAGACGCACACGAACTTTTAACGTATCTCGGACCCCCTGATCTGCCTTCTGAAGATCTTCTTAGCATGTTTGACGGCATCGGGACACCAGGGGGTAATAACAATACTACATCCAGTAAAAATGATTATGTTTAACATGTAAATAGTTTATGTAGTAATATCTATAATCGTTCATATTTTATCTTTCAACAAACATTTTTGTTCATGTTTTTTTATTATTGTTATCATGGTTGCTTTATAAGCAACTTAGTGCTTAGTGTTATTATATGAAAATATAGTAGCCTACTGAAGCAACTTAGTGTTATTATATGAAAATATAGTACTCTTTTGTACAGTTTTTAAGACTTCATTTAATCGGTACGCATGTAAACTAAAATATCCTTTTATCTTATACTAGCTTTTAAATAGACGATATTGCTGTTATTGACATGTGTTTTAAAAATGTTGCGTTGTGGGACATGCTTCATTAAAACTTGTTATTGGTTAGAATATCTAATAAATTTAGTAAGGATACCCCAGGCAAGCCCGCAATGCATCATTTTAAATCACGTGCTATTACTTTATGCTTTTGCTTACAAACAAATATGTCAATATTCATACACAAGTTTTTTAAAAAAAGCTTCTTTCATTAATCCAATGCTACAGTTTGCGAAATGCTTGGATATTAATTGAGTTGAAGTTTTTAAACTCCTACTTCAACAAGAAGCAAAGTCTTTTGGGATCATCTTCTGTTCTTCAACTAATTGAGTGATTACAAACTTTGTGGTGACATACAAAAGCATTGAAGTTAAATGTTTGTAATGAATGTTTTTATTGATATCTCAAGATTTAGCTTCACTCGGCAATAATTAGTTTCATGTATAAGTATATGAGAATTTTTTTTTACTTCTGTTCTAGTTGTTTTATTCATTTGACATTTGAAAAGTTTTGTTTATTTTTTCGTATAATCGCTAAAGATTTTTTACTAGTTTTTTATTACTTTAGTAAGTGGTTTAGATCTTCTCAATACTTCATAAGATAAAACAATGCTTGTCGGCTGAAAGGGGTTATGTGGAAAATAAAACCCAAAAAATTAAATGTTATTTTTAGCAATTCTGAGTTATCTCTTTGTAAGAAATATGCTGCAGCAAGTTCAGTAATCAAACCTAATACCTGTCTTAAGAGTAGTAAAGTAAATGATAAAATTCTTATTAAAGGTTTACCTGGAAAATAGATTTCAGAATCGTGTTTTCCTCTTAGAACGTACAACTTTAGTTAATATGGATTTTAGTAGAATGCGAGATCGAATATATTCGCAGTTTTTATTATTAAAATATACATGCATATGTTAGTAACTTATTGTCCACTACAGTAGAAACGGTAGACTTTACTATTTAGGAGAGTCCCTCGATTCTTCTTTTATCAACGTAAATTAATTTTTAAAATATTTGTAAACGCTGTAAAAATAAAACAATCATGCGCGTGCAACAAACGAAATCAATGTAAATCAAGGGAATGTCTCGTCGCTAGAAAATGATGTTTTGTTTCTTGTTCCATTTAAATTTGTTGATGCTTTGCGGAAAAAAACGGAAAGAAAATGCACCTAGAAATATTCGACTAATTCATGATATAAGAAACTTCTATTGCATAATTGTTTTATTTGGCAGACTATATTTTTTATTTGTATAAATGTTTATTTTGGGCATATATATCGATGGAGAATTTGTTTCGTTAGTGTCATAGCTTTTATTTGTGTGGCGTACGTTTTTTACTCCCCGCAACATCTCTAACATTATCTAACTACCTATGATGTAAATAAGATTCTCAAAGGAGGAAATAAAGGTGTATTTTACAATTCATTGTTGTTCGTTTGTTTGTTCACTTAAACCAACGCTGTTCGGTTATTAATAAGATATAAGTTATGGTACTTGCACTTCCAAGCTTTTCCTTCTCTTTGGGAGAAAGTGACAAAACTAAAGAAAGGAAGAACCAACAATTTGCCGATTAGTATAACATTTTAGAAAGTAACATATTAAACTTTCGCTCAAATAAGTCCTTCAATGGTTGATTTAGTTAGATTAGGCGTGAAATGATTCTTTGGTAATTTAAGCAAGCAACAGAAACAGGAAACTATGTTTATGGTTTAGCAAACAAGTTGAATATCTTAGCGACAAATTTATTAACGAAAATAAACCAGTACCGTTTGATGAAATAAAATGTATGTTGCAAATATCTTGATATAATACTTCTAGAAAATGTGCGGATTCGTGTTAAAATTACCATCATCCTGGTAGTTGTTTTAGAGGGAATAATAATATAATTACGAAACATTTCAAAAAAAATGTAAATGCTGTCTTTGGAAGAACATATGTGCGTACATGCTTGTTTAGTAGCAATGATTCAAAAGTAAAGTGGAAGTCGTGCGTGATAAAAATGATCAAGTATTCCGTGCATTATTAACGGCCTTGTTTTATAGCCATTATGATTATAAAAAAGGTTATAGTTACTAATTAAGTAACAGGAAACAAAAAGAGAAACAATTAATGATCGTTTTAATAAATGGCATGATATAATCTTGGGTAAAGCACATGCAGCTATAAATCTAGAGGAAGTTTAGGACGGCTATATCTTAATTGTAGTTTTCTTTAATATATAGTTTTATGTTGTCATAGTTGGAAAAAGAGATGTTCGAATAATTGAAATTAACTGGAATAACTTGAATCATACAAAAGTATATGAATAGAGTAAATGTTTGTGTTTGATTCTCAAAACCTACACGGTACATGAACAAAGTTCACACTTGTGGTTTGTATTTGTAAACTTAACAGAGTTTCATTTACTTCACTTCAATCTCAAGTTAGTCCCAACGAAGATGAAGTTGTGTAACACAATACTGTTTGCTGTTGTGGTAGTATTCTCACTCTCGCAATGTTTCATTGAAAGTACCAAGAAGATTGATGCCAAGTATTTGCACAATGGGACAAAAAGGGTAGAAATCTCAGATGAAGATAAGAAAAAAGCGATGGAAGTATTTAAAACAGCGATAGATGCTTTCATAGGACACGCTGTTGGAGAGATTCCCCTGGGTTCGACATTTTATGGTTTATTCAAAAACATACTAACAGATTTAAGCAAAGATAAGAAAACATTATGGGATCAGATACGAAACCAAGTTCAACAATCTATTGACAAATCAATGGTCGATATAGATCTCGATAATGTTGATAGGGAGTTAAGAAAGATCGAGAGGCGTATAAGAGAAGGGGATCTCACAGGTGACGATTACCGAGCTGCGATTGACTTGATGGAGGAGGTTTTTCCACATAAGAGAGAAGCTGTTCCATGGAGTGATGAATTACCATTAAGAACGTTGTATTACTGCACGATAATAGTTCAGGTGTATCAGATAAGAATTGAACAAGGGGATGCAGAAAAGTAAGTAAACAGAGAAATTAAAAATAGGATCTTAAAGCTACGACTTCAAGTGATTTTACCCAAGAAATCAATCTCTGGCGAAATAAAAGATTACCACTTCTACAGTATCCTGTGAAAATTTAAGCAACGTTCTATGTGTAGTTTTTTAATATTTGTATTTTATATTCGCTAAATTCGGGGGTAATTTTTTGCTATTTTAAATATATCTTTCAAATATTAAATTTCATTTGCAATTTCAGATGCGATTTGGGTAAAAGATTGGTGGAGATTCGTGAAGATGTGGTATATGGCATGCAAGAGATGGTTAGGAAACGCTATCGTCAAATACAAGACAAAACTTATCAATCTTCATTAATTTCTTCTGCAACTTTCACGATTGGCGCAAAGGATGAATTCATAGCAAGTATACTACCAGATGGAGAAGAAACAAAAACGGTCAAATCAAGTACCCGTCGTCCTATGGGCGGGAACGAGCATTTTTCTAGCACTTATTATACGTGGAAATACCAAATCAAGTACATTGAAAATAAAGTGGTGAATTTCTTAATGACAGAAGTAGTGAACAAGATCAACAACTTCTTCAACCAAGATCTTTGCTTCGAAGGTTGTGAATGTCCTGAACCAATCACTAGCAACGAGATCGCTTTGGAGTGGCCAGAAGAATGTTTGGGAGCAAACCCGGAGGATGAAGCAGAAAGATGTGAAATACCTTGCGGAAAGTTTGATAAAAGCTACGATTGGTGCTACGATAAGACCAACTGGATTTATTGTAAACGAACAGATATTCGTTGTTGTATAAAGATGGTGTACGATACACGGCCAAATAGATGTGCAGCAGACAAGAAAAAGAAAACAAAGAAAAAGGCGTCCAAGTTGTTATCGAAAGGAAAAAAGAAAAAAGAAAAAAACGAGAAAGTAAATTAATTTGCACTATTGTTAAAAGCTGAATTTGAACTATAATTATGGCTATTTCTTGGGTATAGTTTCTATGAAAATTCACCTATAGTTTCGATATTGCTTTGATAGTTTTGACATAGCTGGTACAATGGAAATACTACAATCTTAGGCATAAATATTTGGAAATTTTCTTCTTTCTAAATTCTTTTTTGAATCACCACAAGTGCGCAAAA
>JAYJMI010296627.1:0-16024 GCA_036873855.1 Sarsia tubulosa
ATTCTGAGAAAAATGTGTTACGGAAGGACGGACGGACGGACGAACGGAGCTGAATTTATAGGACCCCTTCGGCAAAGCCGGGGGTCCAATTACCAACTGTTGATATATACTAATCACCTAGCCAATTGTGTGAACTTCAAGACTGTGCCAATAGAGAGTCAAACAGACAGAGCTATATCTATAGGATCCTTTCAATAAAAGGTTGGGATCCAAAAACACTACTGTGTTTTATTTAACTCACAACTATAAAAAAACTTCCATGAAAGCTACTTACATTTTGTATCTTTTGAGTATCTGAAGACATCAACGTTACAACATGACCGGTTGAAATGTTGCGTAACTTTGTTTGACTTAAACGCAATGCCTAAATTAGAGACTCACATTATTTTTATACAAGCAAAAAATTAGAAAAAATTAGAAAAAGTTAGAAAGAGCCTGACTTCGACACAATTTCTATAAACTGTGTAAAAAAAGATAATCAGATTTCATTTTTAAAAAATTTCAATGAGAAACACAACTATCTCAGCAACAAAACTGTATTATTATTTTTTATTACCTGACTGATGTTATGCAAATCCTGTGATTTGATTGGTTTATTCTTTTAAAAAGGTAGATTAATATGTAAACAAAAGGAAGTAACCAAAGTGAAAAACATCAAAATTTAAAAAAAGGAAATCTTCAAAACGAACAAAAGAAGTCATGTTATTGACTTTATGTTATTACTCATTGCTTGAATCGATTTATCATTTATAAGGTTTATCGGATAATCAACCATATACTGCTTTCTTAGGCAATACTTTGAATGTTGGCCTACGTTGACGTAGGGAACAACACTTTTGTTGGTCAATATTTAACGGTGTGGATCTCGAAAATAGCATAGTGTCAATATAGTGTTTATACTTTCTGTTTGTTTCAATATATAGTTTCTGTTCTTATACCTTGTTGAATATCATTCCTAGCATAGCACTTTTACAATTTACTCCATGCTTCTCCATGAGATATGCACATGGGTGTATAACAAGCCAAGTTGTTATCATTAATATAGCAATAGCAGTAGCATAGTAAAATTGATTACTACTCGATGATCTATCTACAAAACTGTCCAACAGTTTACGCAAAAATATTGCTTGACAAACTTTGCATGACTCCTACAAGGAAATAAATATATAAGCGAAATATAAAAACCTGTTAGAATAGAAAATAATCAGTAAGAATATTAGAAATCTGTTCTTGAATTATATTAGAGATTTACTAGCCTCGTGTACTGCATTGTTATTATAAACAAGTAGTACAATCAAAACTATCACATTAAAAAATTTCTATTTTAAAACAAGAACTACAAAAATACTCTAAATGCATTCCTGATAGCGTAATTTAAATGGCTAACAAAAGAATGAGTTATTTTAAATAAAAACAATTAGTCAGTGTCGTTGGTCTCAAGACGTAACATGTAAATTGATAATTTCAAACTAAAGTTATCTAGTCTAGTAAAGTCTTATAGACACATTATAGGGGAGGGTGCGTGGGCTATTTTGTCAAATTCAAATATAAAATGGGCGTAAAAATTTCAAATTTCTCTCTTATTGTGGCGATCTTCTTTAGGATGCTGTCATGTGATTTTTTTTTGAGGCACTGTTTTGTGATTTTTGCTCGAGCCAAAATAGATTTCTGGGTATATTTTCTTCTACAGTAGCTGTGAGTACCAATTTACTCATTTATTTTCATCTTAAATCAATGTGTGATACCAAACAATAAAAGTGTCAAGTATGTATATGTCCCAAACTCCGTGTTTTTTTATATATTTGCTTGGTTTCTACTATTTTTGTTTGTTTTGATACTGTTATAATAGCAAAGTCAAGTAGTTAAATAGTCTGCACTACTTGTTTTATATAATTCTTATGATTTGGAAAAAATTAAAGGGCATTTCTTTTTATTTTAGCAACTCGTCAACATTCTTTCTTACCACACATTTCCTCTAATTTTGGTCAACAAGAAACTACTTTCTTCCGCAATTATTAGGGATATTTATTATAATGTCAAGTTTAAAGTTTTGTACAATGAGTGTATAATAATCCAAGAAATTTAGTCTACTGATTATTTAATTGTGTGTTCTGTCACTGTTTGCTTTATATCTATGTTCTGTAACTGTTTGTGTTTAATATCGATGACTGTGATAATAGTCTGGTAGATTTAGTGACCCGTGATAATAGTCTTGATTTTTTTTAATAACTCTTTACTCAGAAAGAGCTTATGAGAACAATGCAATATGAATATTAGCTACAATATTATTAAATTCAATCTTTCATTCGTTCTTGAGTAACTTTTAAGTATTAAAAGTTTGTGCAAAATATTAAAAAAATCTAATAATCGGATCTTGAAATATTCCAAAAAATGTCATCTTTTGGGCCAAAATCGACCTTTTGACCCTGTTTCCATGACAACAAGAGTTTTCTAAAAATAACTGGGCTTCGTCACTTATCTACATTTATGTTTTAACTTCATGAAAAAAATCAGAAAAAACTAATGAGTGGTTTCTGAGTGTTACGGACGAATGACGGGACGGACAGACGGACGGATGGACGAACAAACGGAGCTAAGTTTATAGGACCATTTAAACTAGTATAGACATTTTATGTACCTTTATGTACTTACCTGTCAAAAGTTTGATTTGAGTGATTAGATAAATTTCCCAAAAAAATTGATATAATAAAAAAAATGTGTACAAAAAATAACCTTCATAACAATTAATTCCAGGTTGGCCCTTTCTTTTCTCCAAATTTACCAGACTATAACTTGTTTTGTCTACTTGTTTTTGTTAATGTCGTTTGATAAACGAAACTAGAAACTTTAAATGACTAATTAACTTACAATGACTAGAACACAGAAAAAATAAATGACAGATTTGGCAAAAGCCTCTTTAATAAGAACTGCAAAAAAACTTCTTTGGTCTTTAGATTTGCAACATTCTTTTAACCAAGCTCTAAAATGATAATTTAAGCTTGCACAGATTAAAATGAAATTATTTAAATAAGGTCAAGAAAATAAATGAAGTAAGGAATCACTTACCAATGTCTCGCCAGAAAAATGAAAGAACACTGATTGTTAACACTATGAAATTTGAAATGGCCTCATAAGCCCCTTATGCAGCAATCGAGGATAATACAATGCAAGTCAAAAATAAACTTCATTGACCATTACTACTCAGATAAAAAATACAGCAAAAAAATTGACCTCATCATGCAGCAAATGAGCAGAATTTGATAGACGCCCATAGTTCCCATTTGATAGTTCCCATTTACTTATTAGCTCTTACACAAATCTATAAATTGTACAAAAAAATAAATATTGACTGCTGGACTCCTGGTGATTAATATTTTTAAATAATAAAATTAGAGAGTCTAATGAGCAGATCTTTAGATACAAGATAAAATATTTATTTTGAGCCCAAGTTTGCTAAACGTGCCATATTTTAGGGTAAACGAAATATGTCACTCTGTCACTGGATGTCTATCATCATGCGAAAAATCAGGAAAATTAATGAGACAATTCTGAGAAATGAAGCAACAAATGGACGACCAGACATACAAACAGGTGAACAAGACAAGAACGAATGAGACTGAATTTATAGGACTCCGTCAGCAAAGCCAAGAGACAAAGAATGAGAATAAATGAAAGAACTAGTAATGAAGTTTTTTTTAATTTTTACAGTTACAAAGTTAAAATATAATCTTGCAGTAATTCGTAATTCTCATAATTCACACACACACATTATTTTTGTCCTTCTAGTATTTTATAATAGATGAAATCATAAAGGATATCTGCTCTCTCTGCTTTTATAAACAAACTAACTTGAGTTTTTATAAAAAACATTATCCACAAATAGACTTTATAATACCACCAAGCAACAAACGAGTTTAGTTATAAAGAAGCTGATCGACTACTCGCCATGATGCTTGCAATTAATTTTTTCTTTGCAACCTACTGCATCGTATGCTACTGCATCGTATGCTACTGCATCGCATGCTACTGCATTGTATGCTACTGCATCGTATGCTACTGCATCGTATGCTACTGCATCGTATGCTACTGCATTGTATGCTACTGCATCGTATGCTACTGCATCGTATGCTACTGCATCGTATGCTACTGCATCGCATGCTACTGCATTGTATGCTACTGCATTGTATGCTACTGCATCGTATGCTACTGCATCGTATGCTACTGCATCGTATGCTACTGCACTACTGCATCGCATGCTACTGCATCGTATGCTACTGCATTGTATGCTACTGCATTGTATGCTACTGCATCGTATGTTACTGCATTGTATGCTACTGCATCGTATGCTACTGCATCGTCTGCTAAGATCTGCATTTTTTTTACAAATCTTTATCATAGATCAGAATATTTTATTATAATTGTTACGTGCACAGAAACGTATTTTTTTGACTGTATAATGCATCACAGAACAAAATTCAATACTAAATACTTTACATCATAACTACCATCTAACTATGCGCAAAATAAGAGAAAACTAATATAAATAAGAAAATAATATGGAATGAAAAAAATCAAGAAGAACTAATTTTTACTCAAAGCCAAAAGTTTACATTAAAACCCCAGATGTGATTTTAGTAATTAAGTTTGATTAATTCTGCATAATTACCTTTCTAGTTTTTCAGTTTGAACAGTAGCAGAATCATGATGTGTGATTTTGTGAATATCTTTCTTATCAAGTTTACCTTTGTATCCTTTCACAAAGATCGCATTCATGTACCTATGATAAGAATATTATACTACTATAAAAATGTGCTACTAAAAGGAAGAAAAATAGTCTCTCTTCACTCTAAAATATCTGATCCTCTAAGAAATTTATCCCTCAACGTTACATCTCCAGCTACCTGAACAGTCAATAAAAGAAGAGCTAGCCATCAACTCTAACTATCAAATTTTTTTAGCTGAAGGAACATAGGTTAGCCATCAACCTTTAATCTCCAATTATCTAAACAGTCAATAGTAGGAGAGCTACAAATCCGAGCTGTAAATCTGACGAGATTTGGAGAGATAGATATTAGCTCGCATACTTGATAAGTTGATATACTCTCTTTTTCTCTACAACTAATTGCTATTCATCAGAAGTTATTATGTGTGACAACTGTCAACTACTATTGAGCCAAATCCTAACAATCAAATGCAACAGCACCTAAAGTTAGACTTTGTTGAACTTAATGTAATGTAAAAAATGTACATGCTAAGGCTCGTTTACATTCAGAAATTTTTCCAACAAACAAAAACTTAGTTGAACTCCCTACCGACATTTGTACAAAAGAGGGGTTGCCTAAACAATCATATGAGGGTGGAGTCTATTATGCAGAAAGTGATCTACATTTAGGTACAAGGGGGTATATTTCCTATTATTACTCATTTATCATAATAATATATTTTTTATATCATATATAGAAATCTTTGCTACTTACTTGTGAACATTTTAAAAGTTTCTTAAGATACTTTACATCTCATGTATAGTGAAATAGGATAGTATCAAAAATCCATTATTTTCTCAGCTACAGCATAAAAAGTATGTATATCAAATTATCAAACTTAGATTCAGATTATGTTTTTTATACTAGAAATGAACGATTTTATTTCTTTAAAAGTAGATTTTTTTAGGAAATTTGCTTTCTCATGTCAAAGGGGGTAAACTCACATAGGGGACACTTTGAAAAGATTGGATTGTTCTTTTACAAGAAATATTTTCCAAATGAGTTTAAACGAGGCTTAAGAACCTGAGGGACCAAAGGAGATCTGCGTTTATGCCAAACTAAAAAGGAGGTATTTGAAATACAATGTTCAATACAATACAATGTTCAACATTAATAAAAAAAATACATTTTACCAAAAGAAGAATCTTGAGATGAAATTAGATTTCAAATAAGGATTTTCAGCTCTAGTTGAATGCTTTAATGTTTCCATGTCTTTATAATAGCAACTAACCAATTTCTAACATATTATTAGTTTCCTTTATTCTTGAAGCTATTTGAAGAGATATATAATATGGACAACTTAGGTAACTAAATCAACTTAGGCAAATAAATACAATGAGACCAAACCTGGCACTTTCGTTATTACATAATTTGTTTAATTTCCATACAATCTATTTAGCTAAGTTGATAGAGTTATATCACAAAAGTAAACTAGCACCAGTATTTGGCTAGTAAAATAGTCAGAACCTAAACAAGTTTTACAAGCAAGCTTTAAAGAAGGATACAATAGCTTATTTTACAGGATTGATAGGAACTTGATAGTATTTCCACGCACTTTCATGCTGATGCTTATATATTATGCTTCTTTGATAAATTCGTGATAAGCTGAATCTAACGCTGTTCTGATGAATTTCTAAAAAATCTTCATTCTTTACCTCTGTTAAACCCTTCCTGAGAAAAAAAACGCGGAATGAGACTTCTATAAAACAAAAAAATATTAAAAGGAATTATAATACAATTAAGCAAGGAAAACAACTTTACATTTTTTTTGTTATATTTCTCTCTTAAAAAACAACAGTTACATTTTTTATTTGATAATTTTATTCAACTCCCTACAAAAGTGAAATCATTCTATGCAAAGGATTCATACTCCGGTTATAAGATTGAAAACAATAGAAAAAATATCAGCTCTAACATTGGCAAATATTCAGAACCGAAAAAAGCAATATTTTTTTTTAAAGCAATTTTAAATTTAAAGTTTGACCTTTTGAATCCACCATACAGCAGATGAATTTGAAGAAAATCCTAGAAAAGAACTATGATTTAGAACTGCTTTGTATATGTGCGTTACAGTTCAACTATGAGTAATTTCTAAAAACAAACAACAACTTGTAAGACAAAATATCTATTCTTTGATGATATGAACTTTGCCTTGTTTGCCTAAAACGAGAATTAAAGGGATTCCCAGGTGATAAGACAAATTAGGCTTGAAATTTGAAATGACGTTTATAATAACATCTTCTAGCCTACCAGTTTTTATCATCTGAATCGTTATTTTAGTATTGCAGAAACCAGGCTTAACTTGATGTCATATAAAATCATTTAAAGCCCAAATTATTCTGACAAATACAAAAACTCTCAAAACTTGATAATGAAAAGTACTTTTCATAACTTTTAAAGCTCTTTGTTTGTCTGCATTAATTGGAAAAAGTATTAGTCAAAGCAAATTCTAGAAATGATTTTGAGTTTATATTGACACACAATCAGTCTATAAAACTCTGAAAAAAAAAATAATAATAAAATGAAATCTCCATAAATATTAGCACCCATGCATATATTATACCATACGAATCTGTGCTCAATAAAAATCAATAAAAAATCAATATAAATATACCATAATATCTGTTATAATATATATTAAGACAAGTCTTATTTACAAAAATATATACAGTTTAAAAAAAGTCAAAATTATAGCATAAATCACCTTTTTTATAAAGACACAAAGAACAATTTAAATTTGTTGCGTATTTAAGAATTTTAAATAATATGGTTTAAGCTAAATGACGTTTTACGAAAAAGGTGATTTAAATTAGTTTCACACATTCCAATAAAAACTAAAAATCTCTTTAAAAAATAGCAATGCTTCGTAAAAATATTGTAAAAATACATAACTATCAACTTTAATAAGTTTAACTTTCAGGACTTGTAGAACTTTTAGAGATGCTGTAAGGAAGGTTTAAGCAACTGTCCTCATCTATAATATTGTTTCGTGCATTAGTAGTGTATTAACTACTAGTAGTAAGTATTTTAGTAGTTGCAGTAGTAGTAAGTAGAGTAGTAACCTGAGTGGAGTTTGAAGAGGTATTTATTTATTAACATCAACCAAATCAAACTGTAGTCTCAAATACCAAATTCTTGCCAAACATTTTGACAAGTTCTTGTTTACTTCTGGATTTTTGAATTTGACATCCAGGGTATGAAAGTTCTTGTTGCATGTCTAACAATTTACGTAATTGTTTTGCTTCTTCAGCTAAACTTTCTAAGCGATTCGCTTCATTTCTACCGGCTTGATCGACTAATTTACGAAAGTAACCCGATGAATTTTGTAAGAGTTCGATTGGTTCATCAAATTCAACTATACGACCTGATTCAATGACCTATTGAAAATTGAACATAGAATGAATTTTTTACTTTTTTTGTTACACTTTCTAAACTTACACTTTGCAAACTACAATATCACACTTTCCTAAAATCTTTTTTTTAATTAAGATTTAAGAAGATTTTTGTCTCAGCATAAAAATTGAATCTGAATAGTATGAGAGTAATTAAATACCGAATCACTTGTTACTTTGCCTATGCACTAAATAGCTTTAGTACATGCTTTAACACAATAGGACCACTTATTAATAAGAGTCCTTTGACAAAGCCGTTTAAAAGAACACATACCATAACTCTATCTGAATCCATAATCGTATTTAATCTGTGAGCTATCGTTAGAACAGTGCAATCTTTAAACTTTTCACGTATTGTACGCTGGATAAGTACATCAGTTCTATAAAATATTACAACAAAGAAGAAATGTTATTAAACTAATAGGTATTTATAACTTTTACTACGTTGAGTAAAGAATATATCGTTTTGGTTCAAAATATTTCACGTTTTTCAACACAAGGTGGGGGATTCAAAAACTATAGCTTACTCTGTGTCCACGTTGGCAGTGGCTTCATCTATCATTAAGATTTTATTTTGACGTAACAATGCTCTTGCTAAGCATAACAACTGTCGTTCACCAACACTCAGGTTGGATCCACTTTCGGTTATTTCACTATTCAGCTTGGATGGGAACTCCATTACTGCATCTTTCATTTGAACCTACAGTCAAGAGTAAGCAAAGTAACATGAGAGTGATGGGATCTTATTATGACTAGGCACAATAAACTCATCAATTTATATTTGAGGCTTTTTCTCTTTTTGTTAAAAGAGTTAACTAGTTGAACAAAATTCTAATCATTTTTTTAAAACATATTGCTATTATAAAAACTGGCTATAAAGAAATAGACTTAATGCAAATATGGTAGACAACAACGAACCTCAACAGGCTATAAAGAAATAGACTTAATGCAAATATGGTAGACAATAATAAACCTCGACAGGCTATAAAGAAATAGACTTAATGCAAATATGGTAGACAACAACGAACTTCAACTGGCTATAAAGAAATAGACTTAATGCAAATATGGTAGACAAAAACAAACCTCAACTGGCTATAAAGAAATAGACTTAATGCAAATATGGTAGTCAACAACGAACCTCAACTGGTTATAAAGAAATAGACTTAATACAAATATGGTAGACAACAACGAACTTCAACTGGCTATAAAGAAATAGACTTAATGCAAATATGGTAGACAAAAACAAACCTCAACTGGCTATAAAGAAATAGACTTAATGCAAATATGGTAGTCAACAACGAACCTCAACTGGCTATAAAGAAATAGACTTAATACAAATATGGTAGACAACAACGAACCTCAACTGGCTATAAAGAAATAGACTTAATGCAAATATGGTAGACAAAAACGAACCTCAACTGGCTATAAAGAAATAGACTTAATGCAATTATGGTAGACAAAAACAAACCTCTTCCAAAGCTTCCCATATATCACCATCTTTATATTCATTAAACGGATCCAAATTCTTTCGTAATGTTCCACTGAATAATACTGGATCCTAGAAAATATTAACAAGGAATAATCAATTACCAATGGAATCAATTACCAATGAAAATTTAGATTATAAAACTTGATATTGACTTTGCTATTTTAATAGTTTGTGGATTTGAACAACTTGATAACGTCAGAGATAAAAAATGTTATCTGGTAAAAAATCTACATGACGGTAAAAATGATTGCACTAAAAAATAAACAATTCATAAAAAATCTCACTAAGACTTTAAAGAGGCACTGCTTAAGACATTTTTATCTGTTAATTAGAAGCATTTTGCTATGTATGTTACTAAACTACTTTTCCTTATTTCGATATGATGACAGATATGACGACGTCAATTTTGTAAACTAACAACTTGTTAAAACAGCTTAGAATCCATTTTACATTTAAAACTTAACTAAAATTTGCATGTTTTTTAAAAACTGAGATTCTCATTACTGTAAAAACTTCGATAATAATATTATTAATAATTCGAGATTTTGTTACTTGGAGCAAAATACTTTGTTTTTACAAGCTTACTTACTTGTGGAATGACAGACACATTTCTTCGTAATTCTTTCAATGTCAACATGCTTATGTCATAACCATCTATACGTATGGTACCACTCATGTTACCCAAGCGTAACATCATGGCAATTAATGAACTTTTACCGGCACCTGTCCGTCCTACAATACCCACCTAAAATCAAAAGATCAACAAACGATGAAATATCAGTAGACCCCTAGCAAATAACAAATTTTATAAAGCAGACAACAATAACTCAAGCAATCCAGCTCCTTGTGCAGCAAAATATGAGCACGATTGCAAAGTAAACTAAATAATACTTTATACCGTCAAATATTAGTCAGTTAAAATATTTTTTTATAGCATTACACATTTGGAAAATTGACTATATAATAATACACGGAGCGATTATGATTATGAAGAAACTCTTTGATCAACTCTGAGAAATCAATTGAAGAAAAATAAAACAAATGAACCAAAATGACTGAAATTTTCTCTGTAAGCAAGTCAAGAGTTAAATTAATGATGGGATTTTAGGTAACTAGGATATCCCATGTTTTATTTTTAAAGATTTTCGTTCTCTATGTAAAGTGGAAGATAATTATACCTTGTCTTTGGGTTTGATACAAAAAAAGAGTTTCTTCAAAACATAAGGTAACGATTCATGGTACGAGAATGAACATGACTCAGCAGTTATCAAACCGTATTCAGGCCATGTTTTACGCAGCTCTTTATTATCACCATTATCAGGTTCGGATTCTAGTTGAGAATATTCGAACACTCTTTCAACTGAAGTCATCTAGAAAGGAATTAAGATAGGGCATGATTATAAGAGCCTATACAACAGCTTTGTACTAATTTTGCTAACATATGATTTGACACCTAAAATTAACTTTAATTTCTGCTAAAAAGCTATCTAAAAAATAATATCTTTCATACATTAGCGTTACAAAAAGGTTGTTGGCTATATCAAAATTAACAAGATTTTTCTGCTATACTAAAAATTTTTGCCCAAAATAAGTTTCTGTATTATGTCCTGCGAGATAATTATTTTCCAAAAAATTAAACAATACCAGCCAGCATAATAACTCCTTTATTTTATCTGAAATAAAATCTGGAATAAGAAAAAAAATTGAATATAAAAAACTTTAAATTCAAAGGAAAAAGACAATTTTTGGTATAAATTTGCCTGACTAACAAATCTTGAAATAAAGGATAAAAGGTCTACTTCTTAGCAAGCTGCATTTTCCATATTTTTTTAAGAGAAATATAAAGAAATCATAGTTTAATTTTTGCCAAATACACAACTACATATTTACTCTGAACTAGGGGAATTAAAACCTCTAATAAACACCAGACACTGTTACTTTTTAGCCAAATATGAATGTTTTACACCAAAATAGAAAAATAGAATAACGCAATTCTGAAAAATGAATGTGGCGAACTGAGTAACCTAGATGAATATTAGGATTCAGGTGACAAAAAAGTATCTTAAAAGTATAATAAGAAATACATACCATGTTATCGACTTCAGCACTCTGTCTTATACACCATTGAAATAAACCACATAACTGTAAAGCATAAGTTAAACTAACCCCAATCAATGAAGTGTTAACATCTAAAACATGAAAGTATTTAGTAAAGCTTTGCAGTGTCACAACATATGTGATGTCCATAGATAGTTTTTACATTATCACAACTGATAGGAACCTTATTTTAATTTTGACAAGTGGAACTTTCAAAACACAACAAGAAAGATTAACTGCTAGAATCAATCATGAAATACAGGGCAAAATGACTATTTTAGCCCAAAGTTGCCTTGATATAGGAATAGTGTATAATTTCTCATTAGGGTCTAGCTTTAAAAAAAAAAATAGTAAAATCAAAAATCTTCAGATTAAGGGCCTACAACAATTCCTGTTATCTAAAACAAGAATTTTCTGAAACGTAAGAACAGTGCCATTTTTTACCTCTTATTATTCTAAATTCATGTAAAAAACTAGAAAAAAAGAACGAAGATCCCTTCGGCACAGCCAGAGAACCAAAAACCAGAAAAATCTAGTGAATGGATCTTGAGATACAGAGCCAAAATTGCCATACAGAGCCAAGATACAGAGCCATTTTTGAGATAACAAAAATTTTTGAGAAAAAATCCAGCTCAATCAGTTTTTAGTCACAACAGATACCATATTCGCATATTTCAGACAAACGAAGTCTTAATTTATAGGACTCTGTTGGCAAAGTCAGAAGTCAAAAGGTAAAAATAACAATTAGTAAAAACAAAAAATTTCGCACTTGATGAGTATCTTGCTACTACTATAGGAGCATACAAAGCACAGGTTGAAAAGAAGACAGCAACAAAATCCAATCGTTGAGCAAACCATCGACTGGCTGTTAAAAATGTTATCCAAGCTTCAGTTTGGTAGTCAATACAAGCATAAAATTCTGTTAGTATTTTCTTTTGTAGATCGAAACTTCTTATTGTTGTGATACCAGCAAGTGTAGATGAGATGTGAGTGTACAGTGGACTTCGTGCTGATATAAGAACAAACATGAAACATGAAACTGCTAATTATGAAACGAAAACAGGTTAAGATTATGACGCTATACATTTTCAAAATAATACATAAAAGGTTATTGATGCTGTTTACTAGCTCTAGGCTTTTTAGCTCATTTGATATTACTGACAAAACGTTCTCAATATTGTGGATAAACGTTATTTGAAAAATGGAATCTAAACACGCATACTTACACACAGCTTCTAACCGTTTCAACTGTCTTGATGTCCTCATATAGGATTGTCTCGCTAACACAAATATTGTTAACAATGGCAGAACAAGAACGGCTAGGTAAGGTACACTGATACAATTGATAATGATGATAGCTAGTGAAAGTAGACCAAACTAAATAGAACCGAAGAAACATTTATAAGGCTATTGGGAAAGATACAACTATCTAGTTGTAAAAAGTTTAGGAGGATGAATATTATGAACAAAGGACCTTACCTGCACAAAATCATTGAATGTCCATGGTAACTCGTCGTCCATACTGTAGATGTCTCGTGAGAAACGATTTAAAATTTGACCTAAACCATGAAACAGAAAATGAAACTAAGAGTGTCTTTCATTTTAACCCTTAACATATTGTCCAAGACTATTTGTGTTTGTAAAAAACTATTGCACCTGGACAGGTCCGCGAGTAAAATGTCTTTTCTTTAAAAAACAAATGGAACAGCTAAATCTGAAAATCAGCTGCTGTAATTATTAAACACATAAAGAAATAAAGAAAATGGTAATGTCAGAACAGTGGAAACATAATCTTATCTCCTTTTTAATTATCAACTACTCATGCAAGAACTGATCAAAACTAAATCTAGATACTATCTAATATGTTCGCCATAAGTAAATATGAATTTAAAATAAGACTTTTGCTTTTGATTTTTGCGCTGATTTTAAAGGCAATACTTTTACGAAAATTTTAACTTTTCAATACTTTGGTAAATATAAAACTTTTAACAATTTTCTACCACAATATGGATCAGACTGCTTATGTTTTTCATGAAAACTTAAGAAATATAAGTTTTCGAAAAGAAAAAATTCCTGGTGCAAACCCGTTCAAAAAATGTTTGGTATGGGAAGTGTTTAATGTTTGAAATTCCAATTTGAGATATAGAATTTAGTATTGAGTTCAATATCTTGTCAACTAATCAAAAGAATTATGAGCAAAAACACAATATCACTATAGTCGCTGTTACAGTCAAATCTCTGAGGATGCAATCATACTCCTGAACAAACCTGGTGCAAACCCATATAAGTTTTCGAAAAGAAAAAATTCCTGGTGCAAACCCGTGCAAATAATGTTTGGTATGAGAAGTGTTTAATGTTTGAAATTCCAATTTGAGATATAGAATTTAGTATTGAGTTGAATATCTTGTAACTAATCAAAAGAATTATGAGCAAAAACACAAAATCATTAGTCGCTGTTATATTCAAATCTTAATTTGAGGATGTGATCATACTCCTGAACAATTTAAAGTGGGGGATCACATACCATTTAAGATTAGGCCTGTATATAACAGGGAAGCATTCTGTGTCAAAACAATAAAACAACCTAAATCGATATGATACTAATTTATATACTGATAAATCACTAACTCACCTACAGGATTTGTGTCGAAGAAATAAAGGGGAGCATTCAATACAGCTTTAAACATTGTATTGTGCAACTGCCGACTGCACTTTACCAGCACAAAGAAGAAATACATGGCACGAAAGAAATTGAACAAAGCTGCCAATGCTACGAGACCAGCAAAGATGTAGAGATTATAATCTGGGTTGGTTTGGAAATACATATTCGATGTTATTGTTAGGTTATTGGTTCGCTGAGATTCAGATTCAGCCCTAAAGAAAAACATATTTCTGTTAAAATGATAATTCTTTAAAGGGGGGCTTAATATATGCAAATAACATTATGAACAATGGTTTTTAACTTTGAAAAATTATAAAAAATCGAAATCTATAGAATCTGGTGTATACCAGCTACATGATAGATGTCATTTGTTTTATTATTTAAAACTTGCTCAACAGGCCAGGGGTATGGTACATCACAGATCAACTGCACTCTTACTATCTGACTGTGTTACACATCCTATACTGACTTTATGACTTGTTATTGAAAAAGGAGTCCTCTTCCAAGGACTATATGATAGCCAGTAATGTATCACCAATTCCATACTCCCACTGCTGGGAGGATCATCAACCAGTCACACAGAAAGTATGGCATATATATGCATGCATATCTCTCTTATATAGAATATGTGTGAGCGGTGAGAATTTGTATACTAACAGCACTATGAAATTTGAAATATATTACTGGCTCCCCTTCTCCTTTGTGACTTTGTGTGTGCATTGTGCGGTATTCGCTTTATATGACATAAGTAACATAAGTTGATATTGAACGATTAGCTCAGTCGGTAGAGAAGCCCAGTACTGATGGGAAGGTCGTGGGTTCGAATCCCCTCTGTCCAAACTTCTGCATATTCTCTCTATATAGAATATATATTCTATATGAAAAGATATGTAGAAATCTAACCATTTATTGATATATTACTGCCTTCCCATCTCCCTTCGTGTAGAATTCTTATGAAATTACATTTCAACTGCTGGTTGTTACAGGTTCTGTACTAGCTTGTAATCAATAATTCATGTCAGTATAGGGCGAGTAACACAGTCTGTGTTGGCTAGAACATTGGTTATAGATTAACAGGATGTGGGTTCGAACCCCATGTCATCATTCATATATGTCATCAAAGAAGAAGAAAAACATTTACCATCTACCAATCCAATAATCTGTAAATGTTAATGTGATCTAAAAAGAAGGGAGTTTGTTTAAAAAAACATGCTAACTAAATTTCACTTTTCCATAGGAATATCATATAATTCTAATGAATAATGGTTCAATTTTCAAATTTATTTAAACAGCTTATCAAATAGAGGTGTATGTTTTCAGAAGGAGGATACTTAAATAAGATTAAAAATTGTATGACCTACAATAGTGTTGATGTATATAGCTGAAACATTTGTGAGAAAATTATTATCAAAACTTACCTGTGCAACAAATTGTAAAGTGATTAGTAAACTTACCTGAGCAACAAATTGTGAAGTGATTAGTAAACTTACCTGTGCAACAAATTATAAAGTAAACTTACCTGTGCAACAAATTGTAAAGTGATTAGTAAACTTACCTGTGCAACAAATTGTGAAGTGATTAGTAAACTTACCTGTGCAAGAAATTATAAAGTAAACTTACC